>BROG01001281.1:0-79821 GCA_030159075.1 Atrina japonica | reverse complement strand
TCCAATATACATTGTTAAACTCGATACTTAACAGGAACTGCCTTTGAATTCCACAGTTTTTATGATGCATTAGCATTTCTTTGCATCTATTTACACTGTTAAACATTGAGTATATTTATACTTCTTGCTGTCTAATTAGAATACTGTAAGTGTACTTATTTTAGCGATATTCTAATTTTAGCGCTCCAGTCATTGTGCTAATTCAAGGGAAGCGCTAAAATTTCTCCATCTTGTCAATCTGTATACACGACAAAACTAATAAAATTTATTGCGCGAATTCAGGATCCCGCTAATACACCCCTTGGGATCTCTAAAATATTAGTGCGCTAATTTAAATACATATACAGTATCTTATACCTGGAAACATCAAATCAATGGTATTTTGTCTCATATAAGAATATAGAACACAAAATCGTGTTGTTACTACCATTATCAATCTCTTAGACAGTTGTCTGTCCTTGCACTCTCGATCAATCTCAATGACAATGTCTCATCATTTTCTAGTTTCTTGAAAAATATTTAAATCTACTATAGATTTCGCTTTTGATAAGATATTAATGTTTTAACATGTATGGTTAGTGCTGACATAGAACAAAATACGAATTGAGGCGAAATACTTTTTAACAATGGTTATAAATATAGGGAATATATTTTTGTAAAATGTATTCTTACTCTGAGTAATTTGGATTTTATAATTATTCTGTGGGTTTTGTGACGACGTGTTTTGGGACTGCCTTTTAGACAGTAATTTGGTTTTTATAATCATTATGTGGGTTTCGTGACGAAGTGTTTTGGGACTGCCTTTTAGACAGTAATTTGGTTTTTATAATCATTCTGTGGGTTTCATGACGACGTGTTTTGGGACTGCCTTTTAGACAGTAATTTGGTTTTTATAATCATTCTGTGAGTTTCGTGACGACGTGATTTGGTCTGCCTTCAATAAGTGAAGCATGATCATTGTTAATTGTTGAAAATATTATATGATATCAATTAAAACAGCCTATTGCACACACATACACGAAAGAAATCCATTTCACATTCCAAATTATATCCAGGTAATATGATATCGACATATGGCCATATATCAAGACATCACGAAACCAAGCTTAAACACACACACACACACACACACACACACACACACACACATACACACACACACACACACACACACACATATATATATATATATATATATATATATATATATATATATATATATATATATATATATATATATATATATATATATATATATATATATATCGGGATCAACCATCATTATAATGCTACATCTTTAGATCAATCACTATGCCGATGTTATTTCTGAGGACTGGTCATTACTGTAATGTTACCACCGGAGAATAATAATCACAAATTTTGACAATGAAACATATATATTATATCATTTTCACAATAATTTGTTCATTACTGTTTTTTATATTCCCTGAGCATTGTTATTATTTCAGAATTGTTCATCACTATTTTCATTAGGTGTATATAGCCATAATCGTCATTACTACATATATATCCAGATGCAATTTCATAGCATTTACCATTGAATACCAGCATATGATATTGTTCCTGGATGAACGAAAGCAGCCGATAACGTATGAATACAGCATCATGCCAAAATTGAATCAACCATTTCCCCATAGCTTTCTATGTCAAATCAATGTTTTATCAATTAAATGTCATAAAGTTATGCTTGCGTCACTTTTTGTCAAACTTCACATATTCATAAAAAATATATTCATCTTCTGTTGATGTTAGTACTAAGCTCATTGAAAACTTTATTTCTGATATAACAACTTTTCTTTGTGGACAATACCACTTACTGTGAACAAAGAAGGAAATGTCAATGCAAATTTCACTTTACAAATACTGGTAGTTTACATGAAAGGAAAATGACACCTTCCAAAAAACTTTAGAATGATAGAGCATAGACTTCAACTCAAATGTGCAAAAGTTTTCAAGATTTCATTGAGTACAAACGTCAGGCCAATTGTTTGTAAAAAGTTGATTGAACATAGAAAGCTATGGGGAAATGATTAAGTTGACTCACTTTTGGCATGATGCTGTATAATCGGTTATGTGTTGTTTCTAACAAATAAACCACACATTTGAACTTTATCTATTTTACAACGATTGACAAACAAGTTATGTCAACATATATTAACGTCTCTCGTTGGCCTCCAGTGGTACTCCGCCAAACCCACGTGTCCGACTTGGCGACCACCATACCATCTCACATACCCCCTGTCAAATCCCCCCCCCCCCCACCCCCCCCCCCACCCCCCACCCCCCACCCCCCCCCCCCCCCCCCCACCCCCCCCCCCCCCCCCCCCCCCCCCCCCCCCCCCCCCCCCCCCCCCCACCACCCCCCCCCCAACCCCCCACCCCCCCCCCCCCCCCCCCCCCCCCCCCCCCCCACCCCCCCCACCCCCCCCCCCCCCCCCCCCCCCCCCCAAGGTTCGAACCCGGGTCGTATTGGTGAGAAGTGAATGCGCTAATACTGTACTACTAGGACACCTCTAAATAAACAACACAAGAATGTGATTCAAACAATATTTTTTACTTTGTTTGTCTTAAGATTTATGTCATCATCTATTTATCTATTACAAAACAAACAAAATATCTCGATACGTATAAATATATTACCTCGGTGTTATAGTGTCAATAGGATAATATAAGGTCGAGTGATAGCAATAGTATTTAAAGTTCATAAAAAAGCAATACATGGCGAAGTTTTGCAAACATCAATGTGCACGCGAGAGTCGAATTTCGCAATGTTTCGAAATACTGTTAAATTCACTACTTATATAAAAATATCATTCGAACTTTTATGAGTCAAATTACTTGATGTTTTGAATGAATTTTTGAGCCCTATTTTATTTTTCTGTTCCTCGGGAATTCTTTTACTTTTTATAAATACTCAATATTTTAATATACGAGTTAATTTTAGCACGAATAATGTCATACTGTTTATGGTTTTGAAGCACGATATACACCCCATAAAACCTATAAAATAAACAAACTGGAAAACTGTTACCATGAATGAGTCGTATATATCTATCATAAAAAGCAATAGAAGAGACGAATGTTATTTTAATTTTCTCAAGCTACCAAAGTTTGAACGTTTTTTCCCTCACTTTCTATTTCCTAACATCATTAAGAGGCGATGGATCCTCGTCAATATATCGTATGTTTCAATTAAAGTCATTTAATCTAAAGCACTTGTAGTTGCTTGAATCATTTTACAGAAAATTGCAAACGCACAAACAAACGAATTGTCAGACAAAAAAAAAAAAAGAGAGAGAATGAAATGCACCAGCTCACACCCATACCCATATTTTATATCTGGAGCATACCTATCCAAACAGCCATAGCAGCAAAAGAAAACTTACATCCAGTTAAACACATATAAATAAAAAAAACATTTAAAACGATGCAATACGTATACAACATTGATAGTTCGCTGATTACATTAATGGATAAATACACATATATTTTTCAACCATTGGACATTTTAGTTACATGTATATGTTTAATGTTTGTGCAATATTTCACTGTGAAAGGAACACGATCGACCATACAGATACACATATTATATATCCTTGTGACATCAACTTATCAATAAGTGGTTTGCGATATTAAATTTTAATGTTATGTTTGGCGTAGCAATTTAAGGTCAAGGGGATTCGAATTAAACTTTGATTCGATTCCCCGTGTCACGGCGGAGTGGGTTTTGACCAAACATCACTACATTGGTATGCATCGTATAGTAAGATTTGAAAGCCAAACAACTCGCCAATAAACTTCTCACACAGGAATACGTTGGTAAACGCTTAGGATCGTTACTAAGAAAGTTGTATGGTTGATACTGTAATTTTGTTAAACAATAGAAAGTACCCCTCGCAAGAATGTTGTATCTGGAGCACAACCATATACATTGACCCCCTTTCGCCAATCATGTCTTAAACTAATTGTTGACCTCTTCACCAAGCTTGACAGTTTCACCGAACTCGAAAGTTTTCCATGGAACAAAGGCAACGGGTGTAGCTTGCTAACAAGGGATGCTGACTTCTTCCGGACACCTGGCCCCATCCCGTTTGGTATTAGCAATTGTTCTTCATGTTAATATATCCAATTTGTCAAATTCTAATGGATCTGGAGTTTTGAATATCCATCGGTACTTCTTTTTACTTCACATATAGAATATACAAGTTAAATGTAATAGGTAATAAAACTATGTAATGACATTAAACTAATACACTGTTGAAACGTCAAGTAAAGTGTCTATAATCTTACTTTCTGGTGTGCCTCTTTTTATACTTATAGCAATTGTAATATGTATTAAAAGTGGACGACAGAATGGCCACCGGTAACGCGATTATCAAAAGACCAAATATTGCCGTTATACTACCGACGATGTATGCAGGAACTGTAGATGGATAGTGTTGTCCGTATCCGACTGTAGTCATGGTAACAACAGCCCACCATACGCTGATAAAGTAATTATAAAACATGTCGGTATACCGAAATTCGGCCCAAAACATAGCTGCGCCGAAAATTAAGGAAAATGAGAGAAATGTGACGATTAACAAGAATAGATCTCTGGAACATTTGCGGATACAGAGGTACAAAATCTGGACTTCTTTGAATAGGCCGACAACGCGAAGGATTCGAATTACACGGGTTGAATATAAGACCCCCACGACAACAAGAAGTTGACTCATAGCAGAGTTGTCATGAAGTGTCGGGTTCTTGTCGGCAATTAGAATAGCTATTGCAGCTGCAATGGCTATGATCTCGGAAATAGTACCGATACATAAAAAGAATCGTTTCTTCTTTGGACAAACAATAAAGCGAATTACAAGATCAAGAAATAGAAATGAGTTGCATATAATATCAAGTACAACGCATGTTGGTGAGTTTTCAGTTTCAATGAACATCCTCATCATAGAATTATGCATAGTGATGTTCGGAGTATTTCGGGGATTTCTTGGTGTTCGGAAATACCGTGTCGTATTTAAGCCATATACAAAAATGGACATAACGGTGTTCAACACTATAATAGCCGCCCAAATCTGAAAAATTAAAATACGAAAGGAATACAAAAAATGTACATGTACTTTAAAATATTTTGATAATAAACATTACTTTTGTAGTGGGTAAAATACATGATGGGAACGCAGAGATATTACAGATACCATAATTTGATATTAGTATCCGATTTAGCGTGTAGCCTCCCATTATCAAGAGAAGATTGATACTGCACCACTAATTAGCAGCATTGATTTAACCAATCAACGTCCTAGCAGGTAACACGTGGTGTACTAATTCAGATCAATGCCGTATATGATAAAACGAATAACATTTCATTGCTATTCTGAAAAGATGGTGCCCGATCTTATATGCTTATTCACTGGCTATGAGGCAATAACAAGGTTAGTAATAAACATGCTATTGTCTAAATAGTCTTTCAATATTATTTAAAAATCGACCACGGAGAGGGATTCAAATCTAGCCTTTCGCAGCAGTGTCCTTTTCTAGTTTGATGAACAATCATTCTGAAATATCTGGGACGAGTCAATTCATATTGTAGAAAAATATCATTCCGAAAAATCATATTCCGTAAATCCTCCAATTATTACGCAATATTTATAAACCTAGTTTTACTGACAAAAATTAGATTTAACTGCACCACAATCACATTAATAAGTATAAATAAGATTTTGGCGCACTTAATCCTAGTTTTTCTCAGTTAAATCTAGTTTTTCTCCAGTTAATGTGGGTTACGAGAAAAACTTGGATTTACTGGAGAAAAATTAGGTTGAACTGATAAAAACTAGGTTTATTTCGAGAAAAGACAAGGATTAATTTATTGTTGTAGTTAAACCTAATTTTCCTCCAGCTAATTTTAATTTTAAGTTTAACTGCGCCAAAATCATAAAAATGAGTTAAACCTACTTTTTTTCGAGGGAAAACTAGTTAAGTGAGAAAAACTGGGTTTAACTGTCCCACAATAACATTAATTAGTATTTCGCGCAGTTAAACCTGTTTTTCTCAGTTAAACTTAGTTTTTCTCCAGTAAGTTTGGGTTACGAGAAAAAATAGGATTAGCTGGAAAAAAATTATGTTTAACTCGTAACCCACATTAACTGGAAAAACTAGGTTTAACTCATTAATGAGAGTTTGGTGTACCATACTTGCATTAATGTTTTTATTTACTATTTCAAAGTTTTTTCATATTATTCCTCAAATAAATTTATATTATTCTGCAATTCTATATTTTTATCTGGATAAAGGCCAGGCTAAATCTTATTAATATATGCTGTCAAAATTCAACAGAATCATTAGATTACAAATCCATAATAAAAGAAGATATTTTATCATGTGGTTCACTGGAGATTATCATGGCGGTTTACCTGGTTATTATGCATGCGTTCAGGAGCCTATTGCATTCAAAACACCTTGAAAACAGAACATCTACGTAAACACATAGGTCTGCCAATGTAAAATGGCACATCCGGGTTCTGTCAAAAACCAAAACAATACAATCAGTCTATTTTCCAAAAATAGGTTGTACAGATAAAACATATTACCTTGCACGGATGCCATACATAACTGAAACTTTATTATTTGATGTTTCGACCAGTAGCCTGTTAACCCTAGTATAATTAAACTCATGTATTTGTATTCATGTACCAATTTACCTTGATAGACCTGCACTACTATCCAATTTCTATGAAAATATCAGATAAAATTCACCAATATAGAATAAACAATATTCTTGTTTATACCTTTCCAGCATAACATGATCCTGGCTTGTCGCATATTTGCCATAACCTCATTCTTGTTTTGCAAAGTGACTTTTCGTCGTTTTCGAAACATTCCTGGACTGAGCTGATACTGCAGAGGGATTCATGAGATACGTCAACTGTTTTCAGATCGTTATAGTTCTCTAAGTCGTCGCCATATAAACTTTTCAAACAACAATCTTGAATGTGTGCTTTATCAATGCCCCAAAATAAAAGTTCCTCTCGTGCTTGCACGGAACAAATATACGTAGGAAGATGAAATGATCCATTTGCATAATAATCTAGTACTGCATTGAACATTTTTGGATCTTTGTCGAAAAAATATTCGTTTTCGTTATCCTTGTGAAGGTATTTGAGCGACTCCGTTGAAATTGCCTTCAGAATCTTCTTTAATATGGGAAGCCTGATCAAAAACATTTTCCCTCTCAGATTTACACGTTGTAATTCCATGATTAAGATTTATTAAAAGTTAAAAATTAAAGAATTTCACTAGTTTTCCTTTTGACACAAAAATTTGATGTATAAATTTGAGATTGCTATGCATTAAAATTCCAGCGCATTCTGAAACGTCTGTAAGTGAAATATAAAAAGATATACTGTATCAATGTAAACCACTGTTCGAATATGTAAATCCATATGCAATATTAATGAGTATGGAACAAAATACATGTATATGTTTTAGTAATCATATTCATTATTGTGTATTGATGGATGAAATATGATTATGCACTCTCAAGTTTCCTGCGAGGCTACATACCCATATATAATTGATTTGCAGATATGTCAATAGCTATTATTTTATCATTAACTACGCCATGATGTTTGCCGGAAACAAGGTAACATATTTTCAAATAAGCTCGTCATCATCATAGTCATAATCGTCATCAATCAGTCAAGTAGATACACATGATTTGTATTACATCGTCATTGATCTGGAGATAACTGAAGTTAATTAATGTTAAGACTTTGTTTAAAACCTTTGAAACCCGTATGTTGATGGAGTAAAATTTACGATTCATTTCCAACTTTTAGAAAATACTAAAAATACTACGACTGTATTGAAAATCAGGCAATGTATAATTAGTCTATTAAGGTCGAAACAGGGGATAGATAAATTTACTCAAATATTCAATGTTTTAAAAAACTGATTTTACTTTCCACATAATAATATTTATTGATACTAAAATATGTTTGACATTTTGTTGAATCAATTGATGTATTCTCATCAGCATGCCATCATACTGTATTTTTCATTAACCTACCTGTATTGTTATATTGTGCTGCTCTCTCTCTCTCCCTCCCCCTCTCTCTCTCTCTTTCATACTATATATAAGAGAGAGAGAGAGAGAGAGAGAGAGAGAGAGAGAGGACTGAGCACCAATTACAACAGATATACGAAAAATTCATAATCCGAACGACATGCATTCATTTCGTGTTTACTTAAAGTTTTACTTTGATAGAGTCTAAGGAATGTTTTAAAAAGCCATACCTAGGGCGGAACCATTCAGATCACTAGGTAAGATAGTATTAGAAGTGACTGTTTATCATTAGATTTGAGATGCAACTGAATTTTTATCTTAAATGTTAGAAAAAAAGCTACACTAATACCGAATTTCTTTTTTTTCCATTTTAATATTTTCTTTCAGTTTTCTTATGTTTTTATATCAGCATTGCATCTTTAAACATGCAAGCATTTAAGATAACCAAGCACAGGAAAGTCCATTTATTTAATGCCTCATTTTGAAACGACGAAGGGGATTGTTTCATGCACTTTGTCCGGATAAACAGTACACATCCTGATCTATATTTTAACATGAATTTTTTTGCAAAGCAAAGGGGAAATCTAGAATGGTTCGTTGTGCAAATATTTTTCATTTTAATACTGAATTTGAATGAAGTCGAGTTATCAGGTAAGAATAGTTTTTAGTTTTTGCGGTTGAACGGAAATGAATTAATTGGTCAATTATTGGTGAGCTAATGGAATAGGAAATGTTTGGTATTGATCAGGGGAACGGATAGGAATTATTTTTTATTGATTAACGGATAGGAATTATTTGCTATTGAAAAGGTGAATGGCGGGGGATTATTTGTTTTTGGCGAGCGAAATGGCAAGGAATTATTTGTTATTGATGAGCTGAATGGAATGGAATTATTTGTTATAGGTGAGTTGAATGACAAGGATTTATTTGTTATGGGTGAGCTAAATGGCAAGGAATTATTTTTATTGATGAGCTGAATGGCTAGAATTATTTGTTATTGATGAACTGAATGACACGGAATTATTTGCCTTTGATGATCTGAACAGATTATTTGGTATTAAATAAAAGAATAATTTGTTATTGATTAGCTGAACGGATGGGACAAATTGCTTTGATATTGATGAGCGGAACGGGATGGAAAAATTGTTCGATGTTGATAAGACGGGAGGAAAGGTTTTACTTTTTTTGATGAGCTGAACAGGTTTCAAGCAATCTATTCCAATTGATTAGTTGGACGAAAAGAAATTAGATGTTATCGATGAGCTGAATATATACAGACAACTCTCTCTCTCTCTCTCTCTCTATATATATATATATATATATATATATATATATATATATATATATATATATATATATATATATATATATATATATATATATATATATATATATATTGAAGCAATGCTTATCGATTGGTAATTTAAGTAGGCAAATGGAAAATCCTACGATTAAATCTGGGACACAGTCACAATATAAATAACTTTAATTAAAGTATTTATATGTTAAAAGACAAAAACACATCAAAAGCATTGTTCAAGCATTAAATCATATCATCAATAGACCAAGATTGATTGAATTCCACTTTCAAGCAATATTAATAATGAGATCAATATATACAGATTTGGAAAAAGTGCAATTTATGCTTTTGGGCAATGCGATATAAATTGACATTGACGAATATGTGGTGATCATATCCATTCAATTGTATTTGAATTAATGAAGTCGAAAAGACGAATCTAAAGTACACATTTTTCTGAACCGAGTACGAACCAGAATCTGTACAACAAGGAAGAAAGTTATCAGAAAGATAACGATATTTGTGTTTAAAGTAAATACGGATTTGAAATAAACTGGACTTGAAACACAACCTCGTACTCAAAACAAATATGAAAGTGTGAAGATAAATGTTGGTTGCCGAGGCGTTAAGATATTCTAAAGTTTATCATCTGACAAGTTGCAAGTAGCATGCGTGGGTACTAGGATGTATACGCAGACAGCATTATAAAATGTATTACCGTGTAACAAAATAGATAGGAGGTATGCGGATAAAGATAGATGAGTCAGCGGCCGAGAAAATAGTTTTTATGATATAATCCATGAAGTATGAGAAAACAAGGAATTCCGTCTGATATAATATTTCTAATTTCATAGAATTTACGCTCCAGAAACTAAAAACACTTTCTCTCGCTTGTGCTCATTCTCATATACTATTTTCAGAATCCACGTATGCTCAAGATTAAAATATGCTGTAAATATAAATAAAACAATCAATTTCCTCCAAACTAGTTCGTCCTAAATAAAATGGCGACAGAAGACGGAAAACATCATTTAAGTCATCATAATCATAATATGTGGAGAAGAATTTATCACGGATCTGAGGAAGTGTGAATGTAGTTCTTTTTGTTGCACAACTATAACTTACTATTTATGTTAATAATATAAACATGTACAGCCTTTGGCGTTGTTGTCACCGCTAGTGGACCGTTATAGTATATATAACCAAGTGTTTCAATATAAACTGATTATTTTACACTAAAGTAATACATGTTTTTCGGATAATGGACAAATAGACAAAACTACACATATTTTTCTATCCGTATCATCAGACTGCACGAGATTATTGAAGCGGAAGGATAAAACGAGAGCGTACCTCGGTTTGAATCCAACTGCTACAACGATCAAGTGCAGTCTCATGATACAGATAGAAACATTTGTGTGTGTTTTTTTTTTTTTGTTTTTTTTTTTACATGTCCCTTATTTATCTATATTTATATGCTCAGATTTAAAATTCATTCGGCTTTTAACGACGCCATCAAATATTTTGTGTGACATGAATGTCATTTAGAAAAGGTCTGGCGAAATGTCCGCATCCAACTATGTGCAATACGACATTACGTATTGCACGGGCGTATTGAACTCTGTATTGTAACTGTATGATTACACATGTATGTAATAATGGATAGCACCGTTTAAATTCTAAACTCGACTCTCTTTTTATAACGGCTATTTGGAATACATTTAGTCTATTTCTTGGTCTTTTATTTCACAACTTTCTATTAAGGAACTATACACCTATATAAAATTCAAACACAACAGGTGATGGAACTCTTTTTCGGCAGAAACCACTTGCTTTGGTCTCCTGTTTTCCAAAACTATATATTTAGTTCTATCACTTTTCTATCTGATGTATAAGTTCGCTCGTTCGAACTGTGCTCTCTATTATCTGTTTTGTATGTATACGTTTTCATCCTTTTCACACGACTAAATACAATATATTGCAGTTGAACTTGCCTTCGGACGATCAACAAATTCCAGCCAGATATATCCTCTATATCCCCAATGGAACGCTACGACTCTCGTTGATGGAGATACTTGCTCTAATATCCTATGTAACAGCTGTATGCTTACCAATCCTGCACCGGAAACGTGGTGGCAAGTTATATTAGACGGAGTATTTTCCATCGACAGAGTCGAGATATTTCACCGTGAATATGACTCTCACCAAAACTGTAGTTCCTGCGAACCGATCGACGATAAGTCTGAAGGTAAAATAGTTTTGCTTATTCAAATGTTCACAAATGTTATGCCCGAAACGTTGACGGTGTGAATTTCATAAAGTTGTATTAGGTATTTTATTTCATAAATTGTTTTGCAGTGACAGTGACTCCCTATTGCCAATCTTGTTTTTCACCTAACTTGACCTTTTGACCTTTTCATCGATCAAGAAAGGTTTCCATGAAACATTTGTGTGTGACATGCCTGCAGGGGATGCTGAGTCCGTCCGGACACCTGGAATTGTTCTTCATGTTGAGACCGTTTATACATCTAATTTGTCGTGTTCTAATGGACTTGATTTTCGATTATTATTTGGTATTTTGCCTCGGAGTGAAATGTCATTTCATTGGATATAAATAATCATGTGACTGTCTTCTATGGTTCGATGGACGATCAGTAAAAAAAATGGTCGACCATGGCGAATGATCTGATCCCCAATTCTGTGTATAGTGACAGTTGAAGTCATTTACTAAATAAGAAATTGTCCTCGACAAAATAAAACATTTATTACAGTTGTTACCGACCGTCCAGAGGGATATGTCAGTTGATCGATCTAGTTCATGGAAGGCGAGGTTTCAGTAACAAACTGAATGACTAATTGACCTGTATTCCTAATAAAGATATTTACTGTCTTATTATATTATCTTACTTTGCTATTTTGCAATAAATTTGAATTCAAATTTCAGTAAAGAATGCACATCCGTTCTTGTACGTACAATTCCTGCAACAGCCGTCGGCGGTTATGAGTTGATGAACAACATTGCTTTTTGTCAGTGCCAACAGATAGCCAATATACAGCAATGATAAAGGAATATACTCTCTGAGGCACTTTGTAGAAGTCCCTGTCGCCAATATTCTTAATACGTGATATGGAGTCTAGCCTTTATTAAAGTCATACATGCTGTAATTTGGATAAATTGGGGATTAGGCCTAAACTTCGATTAAATTAATCAATTTTATTTGTATAAAACATTAAATATTTGAAACACTTTTAATATAACCAAACTATCATTTTGACAGCTTGTGTGCCTTTAATACATATTTTGATAACATTTTTTTCTGAATTACAGAAATTGCCAATAAAAATCAATATTTTCGATTTTGTTAAATGCATATTTCTCACTGTACCGTGAATATCATTTTCCATTATTGTTTAAGTTTTAACAGAACCACAACGAATCAAAGGCTACAGTATTTATATTTCCTACACTAACGAGTGGAACAATGGAGAAATATGTTATACAGATCCTCCAGCCGAGGTTACGAAACCATACCATAACATCCCCTGTAAAGGTATTGGTTCCGTAATAACAATACACAATAACAATACGGCACCCGGTCTGGCAGGTGCTGTGTTAGAATTCTGCGAAGTTCGTGTTTACGGTAAGTTTAGTACTGTATAGTAGTAAGTGTATAGTCATCATCATCATCATCACCTTCTTCATCATCATCATCATCATCATCACCTTCTTCATCATCATCATTCATCATCATCATCATCAATATCATCATCTGAAACACAAATCAAAGTTGAATGAGAGAGAGAGAGAGAGAGAGAGAGAGAGAGAGAGAGAGAGAGAGAGAGAGAGAGAGAGAGAGAGAGAGAGAGATTCATAGTCTGATGTTTTTCATTTATCTATAGGGTGTCCATTGGGATTTTATCATGATGACTGCAGCATGTCTTGCTCTCACTGTAAAGATCAACATTGTGATATCAAAGACGGCGTGTGTAAAAACAGGTGCATGCCTGGTTGGAGAGGACCAAAATGTGATAATGGTATGTTCATTAATAAAGTACATTTTCTACGTCAAATCCTATTTCAATATTCCTTTTATAGGATAAAATAAAAATTCTACAAGTTTATTTTATATCGTGTATAAGAGAAATCATATCGTCTTGAGCATTATAACTTTGGTATTATGTTTATAATATTTAATCGAAAATATTGATTCAAAATGATTCTAGGATTACGTCTAGAGAGCTATTATGCCTAATGATTTGTCATTGTAACAGGTTTTATGTTCATATTTAGTATATAATCGTTTAATGTCTTTCAATTTTACAGAGCTGACAAACAGCAATGGGAATAGCGACGAGACAAAAGGTTTAACAATTGAAGAGAAAATTATTTCCATGTATATTCTTGTTTTTACTGTAGTTTTTTCAATCGTCATGGCAATTTCAGCTTGTGTTTGGAGAAGGCAACGACGGAAGATAATCAAGAATGAAAGGAAGATTACGGATGATGGATACGAAGTACCAGTTAGTAAAACTCAACGACCGCTTGATTATGAACGTACAAGGAAAACCAAACCGGATTATGTTAATGACCCGGATATTCATGTTTACGATGTAATGAAAAAAATAAGAAAACATAGAAGAAAGCGTTGATTTTTAACCATCTGGTTTTATTTATAGCATGCATACACTATAAAACATATTGTTTTTTAATTGCCATAAATGATATATTTCAGTTAAAACTTTTGTGATTCACTTGTTTTTATGGATGTTGGTTGTGGCAGAACTGATACAATTGTATAAAATTCATGCATCCGAGATGGAAACCGGCATGCTATGTTACAAACTTACCTGCTAAACCCAAATATCAAACCAAAACTTGGTCTGAATGTTATGAGGGAAGCGTAGTAATCACCACGTTATATATATAACATCATATTTCATTTGTGATATAGATATCAATTATCTTCACGCTGTTTATCCCGTTTTAACGCACAGACAAAATAGCCATAGCACCTTACACGCCTTACACGGTATACATACATAACCTAAAAATAACTTTTTGCACCTTAAAAGGTTGGTTGTTGTTTATAATATTTTTATCATTAACTTATACCATAATGGCTGAAATTTGAAAACATATTTCCAAAATAGGTTGCCTATATTGTGTTCTATTTCTCTAACAAATTCAGTTCCAAAGAATATATTAATTTCATAATATTATTTCTTCAATTATCTTTTAAAAGGTCCATCCAGGCAACTTACTTTTCGTATGGTTTATTAACATGTTCCTAATCCAAGTTATTTTAAGTATATTAGCAAATGAATTAATAGAAATAATCTTTACTCCACCTCTCTTGTATAGTGAATTAAATTTTTCCGTGCAACCTTTTCATTTTTATTATTCAAATTATAGGAGAATTTTTTTTTCAATTTCTTTAATTAAATTATTATTCGGATTTGGAAGGAACATAAATGGATGAGTTAGTTTTGGTAACATTATTGACCCAATAACAGTAATTCTACCAACTGTACTTAGAAGACATCTAGACCAAGATTTGATCATAAACTTTTTATATTCATCATGTCTGAAAGATTGACAGAAAAATATATCCCAGAAAATCTAACGTGCAGTTGATTCCATGTAAGATTGAATTCTTCACAACATTTCATATTTGAATACCTCTTTGGGCCAATCTTAATACAAGCAGTTTTATTGAAGTTAGGTTTTAAACCTGAAAATTTGGAAAATTGTCCAATCAGGGAACATTGAACTGATTTATATTGTTTCAGTTCTTTACATGCGAATGCGAATAAAAACATCGTAACATTTTAACTATATACAGGACAGTCTGTAATAGAGCACCTCTAGATCTTTTACGTATATAATCGAGCCGGCCTAGCTCAGTCGGTAGCGCGCTAGACTCTTGACCGTGAGGTCGTGAGTTTCAGTCCAGCCGGCGGCAGGTTGGTTTCCTGTCCTTCGGATGAGACAGTAAAAACCGAGGTCCCGTGTCACAGTAGGTGTCGGCACGTTAAAGAACCCTCACTGTTCAATGACCGTAAGTGCCGAGCATGGGCCAAAATTTGAAGCCCTTCACCGGCATTTGTCGACGTCTGCATATGAGTGAAATATTCCTGAGTGGGACGTTAAATAACAATAAACAAACAAACATCAAGCTGAAACGCGGCACATCAAGGTAGAGGTATATATTATAGTGATAAATATGTCTTCATCTGGAATATTATGGTGCCTCTTCATTCTATATTTATATAATAATAACATTCTGTTGGGAGGACGGTTAGGACCATACACGTATTTTATTAGATTTACATTATACCACGTGTATGTGTATAAAAACCGAGACAATACAGTGCTGTTCGTAAACAATGACATTAATAATAAACGGATACAGTCAATATTTGTACAAATATGGAACTCCGGAATACCGGAATGTAGGATCAGATGTCGGAATGGAGAATTTATAAGTTTAAGCTATTCATAAAAGTATAATATTGTATAATTGAGAGACGTTTGTGTGTTTTTTGTATGTCGTTTTATATTAATTAAAATACATTCAAACATAATAATATCAGAAATTTATAGTGAAATAGAAAACAATTTTTGGTGAAGTATCACTAATTTTGACCAAAACTATGGACTGACGTCAATGCATTGAACTTTGTTTAATGTGCCATGCTTACCGTGACACGGCTGTAAGTCTCATTTGAAAGACTCATGACTGTCAGTTCTTATGCCGAGCGCTTGGCAAAAGAGCAGTATTTCAAGTCTTTGGAATGACCTGGAACTCGGAATCGAATTCAATAACCTCAGTCTGCAAGTCAAATGCTCTAACACAAGACCACCCCAAGCAGTTAATATAATTAGATTCAACGCGAATCATTAAAATTAAATTAATAAATTTATGTATCAGCATTAGTGTAAAGTAAATCTTATATATCACAGTCAAGTCCAGTGACTATAATACAAAGTCCATATACATAAAAAACATGATAAAAGAAGACTATGTGAGATGTATATATGATATATTATAAAAGCAATAAACACCTGGTCCTATCCCTTTCTGGATGCGCAACTGATCTTCATAAGACCATTTTTATATCCAATTTGTCGTACTCTAATGGACTTTGAATTTCGAATTTTCCATTGTTACCTCTTCACTTTTACAGTAACATTAAAAGTATAAAACTAATATTTCCTTGTATAACACAAAAACGTACATGCCATGCCCATGTCAATGTATAAACTATTATTATATAAATTATATAAGTCTACGTATTCTATGGAGAACCAGTGAATATGATTTCTAAAAATAGAATATGGAAATTCCTTTTTACACTATTGGATTTACTCTTATCGTTACTTACATTGTAGGTTTAGTATATAGGCCTATCTATATATTTATATAATAAAACAGTTATGAACTTTTGAGGCGATGGATATGGTGTATCGCTTCGGTCCATATTCATTTTCAGATCAATATTGTAAAATACATATACAAGTCAAACAAATGTTACTATCCGTATCATCATACTACACAAGATCGTTGTAGCAAAAAGGTTCACCAAGAACACAGAATCCTTCAGATACAACGACCAAGTGTAGTCTGATGATAGGGATAGATACATTCGTCCGGTTTGTATTCTGTATATGTCCTTGTTTTTTTTAACTGTATATATAGATTTAAGATTCATCGCTCGTTTAGCGTTCATACCACAGGGCAATCTATACTGATGCCAAACCTTTGGACGCATCGAGTATTTACGATGAACGGTTTTCACGTCATCAAATATTTTTGATGATTCCTACCAAAAGGAGTTCCAGCGAACGTTCCATATTCAATTATAACGTAATATGACGTTACGAATTGGATGGACGTATTGAACTGGTAGTAAAAGTGATGCATTACGTCATATATTATAGCATAAAAAAGTAATTAGTAGGATCTTATTAACCAAGAGAAGGAGGAACAGAAAAGAAGGGAGACAAGAGTAATTCGTTGGATTTTTGTCAGCCAGGTGTCGGTAGAAGGATAGAAAATGATAAAAGAAAGGAATCTGTTTGATAGAGTACACAGAAATAATCACTTTAATCATGTACACACAGATATGCAAACAAACGTCAATATACTTTATTTTGATCATCTATCTCCGTGCAGTTTGGTCTGTTGAAAATATTTAGGAGGGCCTCTTTGTTCATTTTACCTCAAATCGTTGTGTCACATTAACTGAATTTTAATTCGTTTATTCACATGCAACTTAATTACCATGACAACCAAACTATCAAACCTTGTACCGAATATTACACAACGTGAGTTTCACGTTATTGCTTAACGCTTGAACCAACCATTTGATAAATAAATCAGTTTTTGTCGTTGCAACCTTTAGATTTACGAATGTAAATAAACAAATTAATAGTTCGATGTTCCGGTTGGGTCAAAAGGTTAATTACACGTACATGAAAATTAGACCACAAGTTTAGAGGAATGTATAATCAAACTGGCATTTGTGAATCCCATTTCCTGGTTGACTCAGATCTTTGTTAATGCTATGTAACGTTCGTTTAGAGAAAGGTAGAAGTAAGAATCGAATCCGAAACAAACGGAGACAATAAAGTATGAGGGTTTACAAAATGAACGTTTTTTGTTTCTTTACCTTCATACTTAATGTTTGCTTATATTGTGCATACGGTCAAGGTAAGTGAAAATATGTTTTAATATTATTATATATTATTTATTCTCCTAAGTCAGGGTATTCGATTTTTCAGCAGGTTAGCATTTAACTAATTTAATGACAAAAAGATAATAAATAATCAAGTTTGACAAAGGATGTTCAATTTCAGTTACTGTCCATATATTTATTGGAACATTTTCGACAAAGCTACATGTTGTCAGTTTAGACGACAATGTTTTAACTTATTTATACTCAACATTTAACTTATATTTAATCTGCGTTTTATATAACAAACCCAAACTTCATTGTTAATTATTTCGTTGTATCTGCGATATTCATTAAATATTCATGGTAGTATTTGTATTTGAAATGAAATTTCAAAAAAAAAAAAAAAAAAAAACCAACAACAATTGAAAACCGTGGGTAGCGAATCATATTTCTATTAATAATCCAATGTAATAAGGTATGTCAATTGTGCTACACCGTTCCTACAGGAATTTAATGTTTATTATATTATACCTATTCAATATAATGCGCACGATTATACTCTGCTTTCAAATGTTTAGGTAAATCAATAGGATACAATTTTATTACGCTTGAAGGCATCTACCCGTGCGTACGTTTTTATGTATGTTTATGACATTTCGATATCACTCGCTTAATAAATGTTCACGTTTCCATTACCGGATGAGAGTACATTTAAGCACCAATTGAGGTATGAAATGGATCTTATACGTTGATTTAATTTTTCTCTCAAGCTGTTTAACGATCCTTGTAAAACATTCATAAAAATGTATGTAAGCTAGAATAGAGACTTACACGTTTATAATGTTGTACACAATTATTATGCTGTAATAAAATTCAATGTCCTCCAACGGGAAGTATCGTTATGCGAAAAAAAAGTTAAAACACTCTACACTTACAATTTTCAGGCCCCTAGGCCTTTATCAAGTGAAAGACTTTTCACTTGATAAAAGCCAAGAGGCCGAAATTTGTGAATATTGAGTTTTACAATTATTATATTTTAAATATTTTAAACATAATAACAAAGTTATAATGCTCAAGAGAACGGTTTCTGTCAATTAGACTTCATCATTTGAGCTCCAACATAAATTCTTTTCTTAAAAGAAAGTGGTATTATACAAGGCCAAATAAAAATTCTTAATGCATAGCCAAATCCCTCTAGGAATAATCACTGTTAAAGCGATATGAGCTGTCGTAGGTGGAAAATTTTACATGTCGATTTTATGTCATATTCTATCTCATATACATTCAAAAGAGACCATCTGGGGGTTAAAATAACAAATGTATGTGTAAAATTGCAACAATGAGTTAGAATAACAAATGCATGTGTAAAATTGGAACAATCTTGACAAACGTAACCCGTAATATCAGTTATTATGTGTCCGCCGTACTTTGAGCATTGCAAATTAACTTTCGGTAAATTTTCAGACGATTACCGAGTGACCAATAAACACGTGCTATTTGCAGTTAGCATACATTCTATTCTTATTACTTTTTTCGTGTATTTTCGTACATCATCATTTCATACCTAAATCAGGCAAAGTTTGTCTTTTTCGTCGTTTCAAAACATTGGTTTCTAAAGTTGTCCACGTGACGGGTATATTGGGTGATCTCGACCCATTTTTAACTCGTCCCATCGCATTCTCGGCTTATCATTCTCGACACATGATCATAAACTGCCAAACTCCACCGGACAGGGCGGCACGATTGTAAAACATGAGGTACACATACTTTTCGCAGTTCTATTGTTATCATTTTGTCAATGTCAGCATTCAGGGTAACATTAAAGATCGGGAAAAAAATTTTTAGTGACCTGATATATTTATTCAGATATTCATCCGCTTTTTTTCAGCTATTTAAAATAGCGTTGAAAAGCATATATTTTACATAGTACATGCACTTTCCAATAAAATCACGTCCTGCATTTTAAAAATAATTATAAAACACATAAAAATCGGCCGACTTTAACAAAGTCCGAGCGCGTAAAGGACCGAGATCCCTTGACGAAATTACGAAGTACATTGGATATTGCGAAAGAAGGTATGGGAAAACGTAAATTCTAATAAAACAAATAACTTCGAAAAGACGTCTTTTACAACATTTTACGTGTTTGATAATGTATTTGAACACACATATTATCATATTCTCGACTATATGTCGGGGAAAAAATAATCATTGTGACAGCTTATCTCGCTTTAAAAGATTACCATATCTGATGAATAGAAAACAATTGATAAATGTTTGTAACTTGCGTTCATTGTTGTATTCAAATAATATCGGTAAGACTAAAAATATAGGCAAAATGTGATGAACTACAAACACATTATTTTTATTTAACAAATCATTATCCTATTTACAAAAGCCACAGATACCAAAGTATGTATAGATAAACAGGTTCATGGGACAATATATAAATCAGGTGAACACTGCACACATACAGACAAGTATCTTCCGGTCATAGAAGATGTATTTCCGCTGGATGTTACAAACAGGAAATCACCTGTAATTAGAGGCTAAGAGGCTTAATGTTCCGCTTTATCTGTAATGTGTGGTGGTGACTGACCCTATGTCAATAAAATTACTCGTGTAGAACTATCTACAAAGCGATCTGATCAATTATCAAATTTGTAAACTGTCATAACATTTAAAATGTGCTTATAAAATAACCGATAAATCCAATGTAAATACTGATGCTGATAAAAAATAGAAAATCTTACAATAAACAAAAATTTAAAACAGATAATGAATATATCAATCTTAAAACCAAACAAACCAAAAGATACTCAATAAACCAAAGAAAGAAAAAAAATCAAAATAAAATATCATAGGAGTGTTATGATTTATCTTCTCACGACAGGATGATCAATTGTAGTTATAAACATCTTTTTCTTTATAAATATCATAAACTGCATTTTATTATCATTATAATTGTCACCCTTTTAATAATTATTTTTATCATTATAATTACTATAATTACACAAATTATATTATTATTATTATAAGTAGTAGTAGTAGTAGTAGTAGTAGTAGTAGTAGTAGTAGTAGTAGTAGTAGTAGTAGTAGTAGTAGTTGTTGTTGTTTTGTTGTTGTTCAATTTCTTGTTGTTATTATTATTATTATTATTATCATTATTATTATTCACGTGCAAAAAGTTGAATTGGCCAGGGGCAAGAAAACAAGCGTCAGCAAACAGTACCTTGGACGATCGACATGGGATTCCGAAAAAGTTGTCGATGGCGATAATAATACAAATGTATTTTGTGGAAGTTGCCTCCACACGGAACCAAACAGAGAAGTGTCCGCTTGGTGGCAGGTCGACTTGAACGGCACATATGTGATATCTAGGATAGAAATCTATAACGCCGAACCATATACACCAGCAAGTACTTGTTCAGAAGTGAAACTGGATTACCCTGAACAAACACAAGGTATCTATCTATCTATCTATCTATCTATCTATCTATCTATCTATCTATCTGTCTATCTGTCTGTCTGTCTGTCTGTCTGTCTGTCTGTCTATCTATCTATCTATCTATCTATCTATCTATCTATCATATATCTATCTACTTACCTATCTATCTACCTATCTATCTATCTATCTATCTATCTATCTATCTATCTATCTAACTAACTAACTAACAAACTAACTAATTAACTAAATAACTAATCAGCTATATAGCTAGATATCTGTCTGCCCGTCTGTTTTTTGCGTCTAACTTACGTTATAAAGGATAACATACATGCTATTGCATATTTCAGAAGATATTCAAAGTAACAGATCTGTATAACTTGAATTTCCATGATAACAAATATTTACTATGTAATATTGTACAGAAAGTGATCGATTGAAAGGTTATCAAGTTTTTATCTCCGATGATGACGTTTGGACATCTGGAATCATCTGTTATAAAGACCCGTCAGCAGACGACCAATACCCCGCCCTGTACCAAAACAATGTATGTGAAGGCATTGGATCAGTTATCACGATCTACAATGACCATATGGCCACACTCAATGGTCTCAATGGCGCAGCTCTTGTTCTCTGTGAGGTTAAAGTTTACGGTAACTGACAATTTTTCAATTTCAGTATTTAAATGCTTATTTTTCCACCTGAGTCGAATTGTTTTGTTTATCAAGTTATTCTACTTATATTCCACAAATAGTCTTTGGGTTGCATGTTTACCTTCAAGCTAGGAATTTTTATTCATGATCATAAAGTCGTGTTCTATTAACACTGTAGTGTTTTTTCTTTCTTTTCTATTCTTTTTATGGTAACATCATTGTCATAACATAATGAAAATTGTGTGATAGATATTCTCTGGTTTGTAAAGGTTTGTAAAATGAAATTATATGGAAAGCAAAAAACAAATAATAATAATAAAAAAAGAAAAGAAAAAAAGAATTACTAGAAAGTACTGTATTGTATTTAAACTCTCAATATCCTCGGGGTACAATGCCACTCTGTAGATGCGTAAAGTACAATCACGTATTAATCATATATTGTATACCTTAAATTTTTTGTCCCTGTTAATTTTCACCCATGGTAATGTTCGCCGCTTTTGTGACAGAAGACATATTCACAACTTCTAAGATTCGCCCTGGACTATCATAGTCACACGTGGATGACATGTACGTGTATATTTTTGTAATTCAACTCGAAATCGTCACCCTCTCATCTAAAGGCAAAAACAAAATGCCAAAATTAAACAGGATGAAAATGTCTAGGTGCACAGAAGTTATTTCATGTAGTCATGTATTTTTTCAACATAAGTAATAAGGTCTTTATTTCCGTGAAGGATGTCCAGTAGAGAAATATGGAACAAACTGTAGTTCGGATTGTCCCGACCAGTGTTTGGACAAGTACTGTAAAGCGGATACGGGTATATGTGTACAGTGTACGGATGGCTGGCTAGGAGATAATTGTGATGTAGGTAAGTATCCGATTATAATATAACTTCCCAAAGCTAAGATATTCATTTTACAGTGGGTACCCTTCGACAGATTTGGCACTACATTTAAGTTTATTGTTTTGCCTTTGTCTTTCTGATATATTAAATTCGAGCTCAATTAATGAAGTATAATTGTCAGAAACGATCGACTTGAGCAGTTCTTTTGGACTCTTTTGTAGAACTATAACTTAGTTATCGTAAATAATACTTTTACATTTAACACGTCATGTTATGTAAGATTACAGAGTAGTTTTAAAACTATGTGAAATATTAGACCTGCAGCTGTGTAGATGTCTTTTATTTACAGATATATTTTATGACTCGGGCATTAACCTATTAACCCCTAAAGACACATTTGGACAGGTCTAAAGAATGAATACACAGAAGTGTCCATTTTATTCTAGGGGTTGATGAGTTAAAATATATCTAAATATCTTACATGATTTGACAGGTGGAAAACTTTACAACAAAAAGGAATATGCATTGTAGTATATACCATCTACATACATACATACACATACATACATACATACATACATACATACATACATATATACATACATACATACATACATACATACATACATACACACACATACACACACACTCACACACATACATACATACATACATACACACACACATACACACACACTCACACACACACACATACATACATACATACATACATACATACATACATACATACATACATACATACATACATACATAAAAAAAAACATATAACATAGATTGTCAACACAAAGAGTTATTCAGTTTAATTATATCAAAACATAAAAATTAAAACTAAGTGTTGACAGTTAGGATGTCCTATATACATATACAAAGAAAACTAATAGTATCCAAGTATGGGGGTTTACATAGTGTTGCCGTATAAGTGGAAATTTTAGACAGACACAAATTGAGCGTTTTGTCCTAAAATTTTAGCGAGAAGTAATTTTCGCGATTTTATGATTTAAAAAGATAACCCTTGCCTACGATGAGAAATGAATTGTTAGCGATATATCAATTTTAGCGATCTCAACAACCCCGATACTATTGCCAAAATTGAATCACTAAAATATCTGCTTATACGGTACTTTGAAATGTGAAATAAAAATGTCCACGCACTTTTTAATTCAACAATTTGTATACTATGAATGTTGTTTTATTATCTTTATTTCAACTTTAGTGATACTTACATCTAATCTATGAAAAGAAATTAAAGTGAAAAAAAATATTTAACTTTTTCTACTGATATTGATGGGCAATAACAAATTTCATATTCGTATATATTTCGTGAACATAAGGCCAGGTCCAGTGTCGTATGCATATACAAATAGTAAGGTAGAATTCATCATTTGCAAACGAATAATCACCAAACTGGGTTTCTCAGGCAAGTTTTAACAAATTATACTGGGATTTAAGAATATATATCCCAGTTTATATCTCGTTTTTGTTATTGCACATCAATCTAAGTAGTAACAAAAGAAATATTTGGAAAAACACAGCTAATACCCCTTTCAAAATATAATGACACTCAAGAGCATCAGTCATTGGTTTTCTGTATTTTTTAGCCTGTGAGGACGGGACATATGGCTCAAACTGTTCTATGAAATGTGGATCTTGTGACAATAACGAACCTTGCATGGCAACAAATGGAACTTGTGTTCATGGATGTGATGATGGTTGGTTTGGAGACAAATGTGATAGAGGTGATAAAAGTTCCCGACGGGGATTTTGATAACTATTTATTGATCTGGGCGAGTTTAAATTTTAGACAATAAAGCAAAATGACAACTACACGGGGAAGAGTAATCGTTTCTTCTTGTAACTATACCTACGAGTTTCCTTCAGGAATAAAACGTTTTCCTCTTGAGGTATGTGTCATAACCGAACAATGAGTAGAATCGTCCGTATGATAATCAAAAAAATTACTCCGCCCCGCCTAGTTATGTGAATCGAAAAATAAGCACTATATTTTATGATGTAATCAGGTATATACTCTCGTGTATAACAATGAACGTTCCAAAATTTGAATACCAATTACTTTTTGTAATTATGTTACTAATGTATCCCTTCCATTTTATAGAATGTTCCGATGGGTTTTACGGAGAGAACTGTAGTTCGTCCTGTGGAATGTGTAATGACAACACGCTTTGTCTGAAAAATAACGGAACATGTCCTTCAGGTTGTCAAATAGGTTACGATGGAATGAAGTGCAAAGAAAGTATGTGGTTTGTCTAACTGTTTCACCTGGATATTTGATACATTAAAGATAATTGAATTTTATCTTAACTCCTTTTTGAAGTCAGTTAAACTGATGTTTAATAGTCTAAAGTACGCTTTAACACAGCTTCTCTTTTGCAAATAAGTCAATTATAGGTACAAATATCATATTTTTTCATTTTACAGTGGTCAGTGCCTTCATACATTACAATTATTATAAATATAAATCACTACAGGATGTAAAAATGGTACATACGGGGACTCATGTGCAGATATATGCGGAAGTTGTAACAATTCGATGTCATGTGACCATATCAACGGAAGTTGTCCTGATGGATGTAATGTTGGTTGGACAGGCGAACAGTGCCAAACAAGTAAGATAGTTAATTTGAATATCAGTTGCTCACATATAGATAGATAGATGTTTAGAGCGCTGACCACGTAAGAACCGAATTTTAAAATATAGCAGTCTGTCGTGTACTTAATTTTAAGAGAGGTGGTGATTCCTCCTACACCGAAAAGCGTGGGTCATAAAATGTTCAATTCTTAGATCTTTAGCGAAGTGTCGTACCATAATATGCGTGGTCCAATAAATAGAGTTTATGTCCGTCATGGTGGCCCGTACAATACATATACATTTCCTATTGAAGATATATATCAGTTTAAAAATGATGAATGGAGTAAACTTATATCAAAACAAACAAACAAACTCAAGATAATTAAAATAATTGTTATATCGAGAAATGTATTACACATTTAACGTCTGTACCAATTGTGACGAGGGTTCGTTCCTCACGTTACTCATTTGGACTTGAATGTGGACTCACGGCAGGTGTGACCGGTTGGTCGGGGATGCTTACTCCTCCATGACACCTGATCCCACCTCTTGGTTTCCGGAGGTCCGTGTTTGTCCATTCTTGCCGGATTTGTATCTGTGTCTTGGACATCATAAAGATTTATACTTTGGTATCGAAGATGTTTTATATTGATAGAAGATGTGCATCAAAATCATGGTAATGGGTAATTAATTAATCATGTCTTTAGAAAATTTTAAACGATAGTATTTCATAGCTTCATTAATTATAGAAGTATGAAATATGAAATGTAATTTTGCAGAATGTGATAAAGGGACATTTGGACCTGGGTGCATATACAAATGTGGGAATTGTCTAAACGGAGATGTATGTGACCACAGAACAGGTGTTTGTCCACGTGGATGTGAATTTGGATACCAAACCGATACCTGTCAAAACAGTACGAGTTATTTTCAGTTAATTAATTATTCAGTAAAGCGGCTCTTTTACAAGATTTAAGTAGTCCCAACGCTGTTATCTAGATAACATTTAGTATGATATTACAATTTTTTCGTATTGCTAAGAGTAAGAAATACATATTTAAGAAGTTTGTTATAAGAATAATAAAACTTTAACATATCTAAATTTAAGTATACATTTCATTTCACTGCGGTACTGTAACAATGGACGGCAACATAACAATGCTCCAATTAAAAGACTTCGCGGGACAATCGGTCACCAACAACCATTCCAATTTATGGAAAATGTTTGAATTTCCCGTCCAAAGTTACAAAACCGAAGTTAACTGAAATCGGTTTAAAGCATAATAAAAAATATATCGTTGTATACATTTCAGTTTGTGAAGAAGGAACATACGGATGGAGTTGTAAAAGCAAGTGCGGGAATTGTAACGAATCTCACCCATGTAACCCTATAAACGGAAGTTGTCCTCATGGGTGCTCTCCGGATTGGGAGGGATTAAAGTGTGATATATGTACGCTCCATATTATATGACATAAAAAGATCAATAAATGATAATGCATACTGGACGTGATAAATGAACACATTCTAATCATGAATTCCGTCTTAAATCGAAATCATTTTAATAATAATTTCAAATATCAATTATTTTTGTATATTTGTATCCTTTGATAAATATTTACGCCACATTCAATAATATCCAGTGGCATTCAAATTGGTACATTTTCCCTACATAATCAGCTAGATTTACAAAGAGCGACCATGCGCTTACTAGGGTGATCAATTTAGTAATTTAAAGTGCGATGTTCAAACCACTCAGTCCAAACAAGTGCGATGTTCAAACCACTCAGTCCAAACAAGTACGATGTTCAAACCACCCAGTCCAAACAAGTGCGATGTTCAAACCAACAAGTCCAAACAAGTGCGATGTTCAAACCAACAAGTCCAAACAAGTGCGATGTTCAAACCAACAAGTCCAAACAAGTGCGATGTTCAAACCACTCAGTCCTAACAAGTGCGATGTTCAAACCACTTAGTCCAAACAAGTGCGATGTTCAAACCACCCAGTCCAAACAAGTGCTATGTTCAAACCACTCAGTCCAAACAAGTGCGATGTTCAAACCACTCAGTCCAAACAAGTGCGATGTTCAAAACACTCGGTCCAAACATGTGCAATCTTCAAACCGCTCAGTGCAAACAAGTGCGATGTTTAAACCACTCGGTCCACACAAGTGCGATGCTTAAACCACTCGGTCCAAACAAGTGCGATGTTTAAACCACTCGGTCCAAAAAGTGCGATGTTCAAACCACTCGGTTCAAACAAGTGCGATTTTCAAACCACTCGGTCCAAACATATAGCTTCGGTCCAGTCAAATAAATCTTTAATCTTAAATTTATATAGCTATATTTATATATTCACATTTCATGTTCATTAACTTTTATTTGTTTACATTTTATGAAATACGTTTGTTCAACTATTCCAGCGTCAAGTACAACGATTCAGAAGAAACAAAATGCCAATCTTATTCTTATATTACCTATACTGGTTGTCGCACTTTTGATTATGATGATAGTTTTGATAGTGTTGATCATTTTCCTGAAGAGGTAAACGTTTTCGTATAACATTCCCAATAATAATAATAATAATAATAATATTAATATATATATATATATATATATATATATATATATATATATATATATATATATTTATATATATATATATATATATATATATATATATATATATATATATAGTATTGTTACAAGTTTTAAAATTTGTATCAGTAAAATAATTTGTACCATTGTAAAATATGAACTGAACATTGTAGCTGTAAGTAAATCTTCTACATCATTAGTTATATTGTTTTACACATATATAACAGGAGAGCAATACAGAGAACTGTGTCTATAAATGCTGCCTACGAAAACAGACATGACGAGGAGGAAAGGAACGACAAAAAAGATGGTAAATATATTAACATGTATGATTAAGGGTTTTAATTTGATTTGATTTTTGTTTTACGCCATACTCAACAATCTTTCAGTCATATGATGACGTCCAGTTTTTATTGGTGGAGGAGAAACCCCGGTTACCCGGGTAAAGACCACCGACCTTCTGCAGTATGATTAAGGGTGTTTGTTTATAGTTTGTTGAAGTCAAAATTTGATTTTGTGTAGATTCATGCTTTGGGAAATTACAACGACATAGAGATATACAAAAAAGAACCATATAGCCCCACGTTTGACAGGTGTGTCAAATTTTTCGGAAGATCGAATTCCTGTATTCGGGGTTGTGGACAAGCTACACGCGGTATGACGTTACAGTATAATTTTAAATCTAGGACTTCAGTGTAAAAATGCATTGCTTAAAAAATTTGTGTCAAATTTTACTTGTATGCGCTTAAACATGTATTTGAAGCATGGGTTTAAATTCACATAACCGAATCCAGTAATATTAGTCGAGAGAACAATACAGATCTTCACAAATATTACGGTATCAATGTTTGACCTTGTATGATACCAATGTTTTCCTCACTGTAGGTACCGAATACGACAATATCGGACTTTCCACACGGATCTCATGTACAGAAGATACCATCACGAATCAAGAGACGTTTATATCTTCAAATGATGACAACGAAACAAATTTAGGGTTGGAAAAAGATCATGTTCTTGACCACGAAGAGAAGACCGGAAGCTATTTGGACATGGACATAGGTTCTTTTGAGTTGAAGGCAGACGACAAATTGTACGATAATGAATCACCTGTTACAACTGCCATGAGTGTTGCAGACATGCGACATCAAGTGGCAGAAAAGAAAGCACGAGGCATTTTGCGCCGAGAATTTTTGGTAACACATTACGAAATGGTCTTAAAAAAGATGTGCGAATTAGAAACATGTATATGTGCTTATAAACTCTAACTGTATTTTAAACAAGAAAAATATGAATTTGTACAAATTAAATATCTTAGACAAAATCGGATCTCGATTATCGATACATACATGACTTAAAGAACAAAGTTGCACGGAAATGAGGTTATTTAAATATTTTAAAACACAATACCAAAGTTATAATGCTCAAGACAATCGTTTCCGTCAATTAGACTTCATCAGATGAGCTCCAATTTAAAATGTATGTGTATTTTCTAAAGAGAAAGTGGTATCATACAAAGTCAAATAATAAATCTAAAAGTATAGCCCAAATCTGTGTAAGAGTAACCACTGTAAAAAGATGACTCTTAGCTTTAGAAAACTTTCGAATGTAAATGGTGTAATCAGTACCAAATATTACTTTAGTATAAGATTATCAACTGGTACCAAAATACCAGGTACTAGGTTTATGTATACCATCGTGGACTTAAACGAAATTCAATATAGCAAAAACAATAATATACAAAATGTATTTACGAAGTATGGAACGAACAACAGTAGATATGTAACCACGGTTATGTCAAAGTATGGATAAAAAAAAACAGTAAATATGTAACCATGGTTATGTCAAAGTATGGATAAAAGAACAGTAAATATGTAACCATGGTTATGTCAAAGTATGGATAAAAACTAAATCATTAATTTTTGGAAGGAGAAAATTTAAGAGGATTAACAAATCCGTATTTGGTAATATATTTTCACTTATGAATAGTATTTGATCGACATGATATTAAGTAAAATAAAGCCTTTTCAATTAATTGATTTGATTTTATGATATTTATAAAATTTGTAATTTTTGCTTTCATTGTTAGGCATGACTTTTGATAAAGCGTCGTATAGAATAAGATTATATTATCATATCTTTATATTCTAGAGTGTAATACATTCGTGTGCGTGTGTGTGTTCGCATGAGTTCTTGTCAGCGTGTTAACTTTTATGCCAATTTTGATTCGTTTCTTTAAGGCCCTTTCGTCGGGAACACAGGGCTCGCAGGAAGAAATGAAAACTGCAGAAAACGGGAAAACGACAAACTTCCTGTCAACTTTCTCAGGTATTTATAAAACAAATAAAAGTGTAGGGAGCAGGGTTATCTGTTAAAATGCCATTGATATTTAATATGGACTTTTGGAATATTTTTCGGGTCGTCACATCCTAAGCTTTAGCGATGGCTTACCAATATCACTCAAAATGTATAGCAATATGTTCAAGCATACCAACATACCTTGTTTAGTTGTCAAACTGGGAGTTAAAAGTGAGGATAAAAATTATCTTGCCCTCGGTTATATTAATGACTCTCCCATTAATTTGTACATTTTTGCATTTAGGTGACCATTCCTCTGTTGAAAAATCGAAACAGATGGTACATCCACATACAGATTATATTACTCCAAATTATATAGACGTAAGTAAAACATCGATAATGTCAATATTTTGCTATTTGTTCAAGTAAATATCATATCAGCTCATAACAATCATGGTATGGTATACCTGTATATGATCGTTCGGTTAATAGCCATATGAATGGAATCATTATGGTTGTCTGTGATTCAGTTTTCTAGATTTTGTCACCTTCTCATACACGGTCGAAAAATACCAAACATTAAACAGGGCTATAATATGTTTACAGCTTTCCTGATTTTCTGAACGATGCATACTACAAAATATTACATGCTGTAATTAACAACAAAAGAGACAAGAGATATGTGTGGACTAAATTCAAACATAGTAATACTCCATTGTCGCATCCAGATTAATATTTGGTTGAAAACTCTGGTCACGAACTTGGTTTTCTCAATAATGAAACAAAGTAACTTAATCCAAGGGCATTAATTTTACCATCTAAGTGATACACATTTCAGTTCTTCAAATATATAAAAAATCTCAGATACCAAAGTATAAATCAATAGAATGTTCAGGACATAGATACAAATCCGGTAAAAATGGACAAACACGGACCTCTGGAAACCAAGAGGTGGCATCAGGTGCCATGGAGGAGTAAGAATACAGGGTGTCATGTTGACAAAACATATAGAAAAATATTCATAACACGTTAAAATATTCTACAGCGAAATATTAAAACACTATAATGCATTGTCGTAGAATATTTTAATCTATGACGTATAACGTATGATTTATATTTATTTCATCCATAGAAAGCCCATTGTTCTCTCATCCATTATTCACATTAGATTTCTTTTTCCAGATTACGATGTTACGATAATTACTCGCAACAATTACAAATTTTTTTCTACAGGGATGGGTATTTCCGTTTTTATTCAATACACGCATGTTTGATTATTTTTCTTCCATGACCCATGCTTCATGTCCATGATTATGTACACAAAGTAAGTCGAACATAGCTACGTATGTACTGCATTCTATATGGGGACCTAGAAGTCATAAAAGTTATATGTCATAAATTGTATTTTGACGTCATATCAAATGCAGCATGTCAATACCCTTAGGTTTAACAAGGAAATTATTCCCCATAAAAAAAGAAAATCATGTGAACAATGTCATAATATAGAAGTAAAATTTACTTTTACAGGGCCTAGGAAAACCTAAAGCATACATTGCGACCCAAGGTAAAATAGTCTCTAACAAGATAAAATATGATATACACATATTGTACTAAATTACACGATAATTCATACTTTAACTAATATATAACATAAAGGTGATATTGTGCTTTGAAGGAAATTTTTCAAATCAATGAATTCATACTGATATATTTTACATAAGATGTTTACAATCTGTATTCACAATATTCAATCATTCAATTGTAATATTTCCGGGCAAAAAGAATGATGGTACTTTTTTAAAATAATGCTCTTTTCTAGGACCAATTCCAACCACTATACATGACTTCTGGAGAATGATATGGGAGGCGAAAAGTGGAAAGATAGTGTGCTTTATGCCACTTGAACAGAATGAGAAGGTAATCATGTAGAGTTAATGAAGCACATTTTGACCTCAACCTTTCGCCTTTAACACGCTCGCGGTAGTACGGCAATATAACACAAATTGACGAATTACCGGATGGTGTTACTACGCGGGAGAATATAATTCTTGTTGTCGCTTTGGATTCAAACTTGTTTTTGAATTGATAAAAAAAGTGTACATATCTAATGTTAAATACAACAGATGTAGTAATAAACTATTATTGTTTATTTGTGCAATTCTAATACCTTTCCAATTTATAATACATAGCAAACTCAGATATTTTATTCATTTCAGTTAGTTTAAGATTGTCACAGCTTGCATTTTAATGCATGAATAGTGATTTCCAGTTTAATATCTCAGTGATATATACACCATATGAACTCAGTGCCTCGTATAACAATAAAAGACACATGTTCAAATAACATTTACATATCGCTATTATAATCCTCGTATATAACTGGAATATCAATATTTCATTTCAGGGTAAACATGAAAAATACTGGCCCGATGAAGGCACGATCCAATATCAAAACTTTGAAATAAGATTAAACACAGTGAAAGAATATAGTAATTTTGCCATAAGATGCATGGACGCATTTAATACTGAGGTATTCGGTTCAATACCATATCATTTGTGTTTCTTTTATTTTGACCATGCATTTGTATGTCTTCGTCCGTTAACATCCACATTTTATACCTAAACTAGCAAACCGTTTGAGTGGTTTTTACGAAATTTAAGGGGACTGTTTAGCATCTTCCCTTGACCATATGTTGTTATTTTTCGGTCTGATATCCACATTCACCTTGACAGCCATTTTGAAAACCCTTTATTGAACTTAAAGACAAGTTCAACTGACAAGGCTTCAATGAAACTGTATAGAGTTGTTAAAGAGATAAGCAATCCTGATGACAATCGTCCTTTAAGTTCTCTACTTTTATCATTTAGTGGAGCAAAGTCATTATGAATAAGTACCAATGGAAATGAAATTTGAAACTCAAAAGTCCACTATGATACGACAAATCAGATATACAAATGGTCTCAACTTGTAGAACAATTGCAAATCCCAAATGGGATTGTACCAGGTGTCCGGAAGGAGTCAGCGTCCCTTGTTAGCATGCCACACCCGTCGCAAATGTTACATGGAAACCTCTTGAGTTCGGTGAAAGCTTGGTGTAAATGTCATCATAGTTTAAGATCTGATTGTCGAAAGTGAGTTACTGTATATGGTCGTGCTCCGGAATACTATCTAACATTCCTGAGAGGGGGACTTCATATTGTTTAACAAGATCCCCGTATCGACCATGAAATTTCATCAGTGACGATTGAAACATGGCTTCCACGAGAGAATTAAAACAAAGGGGTCTACACGTAATTTTTTTTTACATCTTGGATATTATTAAAGTATGTTACCTAAATTTGATCGACAGGTAGCTTATTCGATTTATTTCTCCGCTTAAGTTGATCTACATGTTTTGCCTGATTTTGGTTATTATCATGGAATGTGTGATAAAAGTGTGTCCAGCATTCTTTGTTTTCATTGAAAGTTTCAGATATTCGACATTTTATACAAATAAATGTTTTTTTTAAATTTATGATGGATCATGGATTGAAAAAAAATTGCTGTAATGTCGTATTTTTTAAAAGAAATTGAATATGAATAATGGGTGAGCAAATATCTATATTCTTACATGGATAGCAGGAATATCATTCGTCGATGTTTTTCATTCAATCTATGCAATAAATGCATTGTATGTTAAAATATTCTACGGAAACATATCTTTTGTAACCTTTTTAGTCAAGCTTTTTGGTCTAATGACGGGATCTTTTTTTTTTATCAAAATGACAGCCTGTATGCCTTTAATTACCGCAAATCTGTTCTCAGATACCGATGGTGAAGTAGCATAATTTTTTATGTGTTATGGCAATGTATGCCAGTGTAATAAGGATTCTTTCACATTCCATCCCATGACACTCAACCACCACTTCACTGCTGAAAACTTATCAAATAAGGATAAGTATGCATGTATGCACGTACAACAATAGGGTCAAACCAACCAATCTGGTGTCACTGAGAAGAAAGGATCCCCTGTAGATCGTCACAATGTATACAGAAACTTAAATACTTACTGGGGCCTCCGTGGCGGAGTAGTCAGAGCCTCGTGCTTTGAGCCATGACATATTTCACTTCTGATCAGTGCAGGTTGGAGCCACGCTCAAAACTTAAGTTGATTTTTGTGAGAAAGTTTGCAAGGTTACTTGCTTAAGGCCGGTGGTCTCTTCCCTGTTACATTGTAACCGGGTTCTCTCCATTAAAAAGTGGCCGCCACCATAAAACTGAGACATTTTTGATTGCGATGTAAAACACTATTCAAAATCAAATCAAATCAAATAACTACTATCTAATATGTAACTCAATATTTCTGTCAGTGATTGCAGCAAGGTCAATATACCGACAACATGTAAAATGTTGACTTTAAATGCAGTATTTCATATCCTTGAGACATCGACTTATCCGTTTTTCTCTGTATATGAAATGTTGAATTAGCCCTGGCATATTGGATAATCTGAGAGATATAAAGGCCGTATTCAGGCGTCACGGGGAAGTCACTACTTAAATGTGGAAAGTTGACAATAGGAAACTGAAATTATCACGTTTGTCGTACCGTTCTGGTTGATAATTTCCTATCCATCGATATCTATAGTAAAGCATTAAGTTGGACGCGTGTGTGTTTGATTGTATGGTGTTTTTAATTTCTTCTTTGCTGGGATATATCACATGCGTCTATGTATACAAATTACATTATATATAGACACACTGTCAATTATACGTAGATTAATGGTTACAGCTAGTTTTTATCTTATTTTCAAAAGTGTCTGAATGACATTTGTTTCATAAAGAACTAATCTAATCACTTTTACTACGTATGAAGAATTAGATGCATTTCATTGAACGGCTCTAATAGTGGTTTTAAAAAGTTTGTAAAACATTTTGTATTTTTCAAGAATGAGGAATCAAGAACTATACATCACTATCACTACTTTTCTTGGCCAGACAACGAGGCTCCGGACACTCTTGAACTGAACTTATTTCGCCGACTGGTGGTCAACTCTGAATCTGCTTTAGATGGTCCACTGATTGTCCACTGCAGGTAAATTGATTAAACAACACATAGTGTTATTTCTGCTCTTTCGATAACATATTATAAATAATGATTGTAAGTCTACTTTCTATGTATGTATCTATTCTTGCATCTATCTTTTCACAACCAATCCATCTTTCTTTCTGTCTGTCTATCTACCAATCTATTTTTCTATCAATCTATCAGTCTAACTAGGGAATTTAATGAACAATTGGTCGGAAGATCTCGCTTTATATTACAAGGTTTCTCAGCTGCAATGAGCTGATAAAATGACAAAGTTTGACAGATTTCGTTTTTCGGGCCGCTGCCGCTGAATTTTCCCATTTGATATTATAAGAGGGTGTCTTCTACACCATGAAAACTTATTGCCATCGTGTAAATGAAAACAAATTCATTGATACGCGGATATACAATCTGTATATATATATATATATATATATATATATATATATATATATATATATATATATATATATATATATATATATATATATATATATATATATATATATACACGTCTGTAGTGTAATAATGAAATGCACTCGGTCCAATAAATTGATAAATTGATTTACATAAATGTATATGATAGCAATATAAAACAGTATACATTTCGTTGGTGAATTAAAAGTATGAGCACATTTTATGTTTGTAGTATTCTTAACATAATAAAATGAGCTGAATTCAACAAAATTGCAATAGTTACAAGCAGAAGTGACACAAAAGCAAACCTCGCAATTTAGATTTATCTTGAAATGAATTTTTTGTGTATTGTATGTTAGTTCTTATCTTAAATTTTTGTTTTTTTGTCTACAGTGATGGCATCGCCAGAACGGGAACATTTGTAGCGTTTGATGTCTTGCTTCAAATGGGAACAAAAGACGAATATATTGATGTGTTTGAATTTGTAAAGAAAACAAGAAACGATAAAAATACCATAATTCAAACACTGGTATTATATTATTTAGCCTATATTTCATCACTGCCTTAATCCAATTTAGAAACCGCCTTTCGTTTTGGTGAATTATCCGTTGAAGTAATATTTTGCACATGCATCAAAAGGTTCAGAAAATTGTTAAATATTATATAGAAAACTGTTAAATATATATATATATATAGCATGCCAAAATCACATTAATGAGTAAAACAGTTTTTTCTCTGTTAAACCCAGTTTTTCTCCAGTTAAACCTAGTTATTCTCAGTAACCCACATTAACTGGAGACAATTTAGGTTTAACTGAGAAAAATTAGGTTTAACTGCGCCAAAATCACAAAAGTGAGTTAAACCAAGTTTTAGATTATTTGAGAAAAATATACTTAAATGCGACACAATCACGCTAGTGAGTATTAATATGGTTGTTGTTAAATATAATTTTTCTCCTATTAAAAAGGAAAAAAAAGGATTAACTGGAGAAAAATTAGGTCGTTACCCACTTTAACTGAAGAAAATCTAGGTTTGAGTTAGAGAAATTAAATTTATCTCGTAAAAAACTAGGATTAACTCATTATTGTAATTGCGGCGTGCTTTATAAGTTAAACATGGATTTTCTCAGTTAAATCTGGTTTTCTCCATTTAAACCTATTTTTTTCAGTAATCAACATTAACTTGAAAAAAACTAGGTTTAATTGAGAAAAATTAGGTTTAATTGCACCAAAATCACTAAGAAACCTAGGTTTTCTCGTGAAAAACATAGTTTAACTAAAAAAACTAGGCTTAACAGGCCACAATCACATTAATGAGTATTTGGCGTAGTTAAACTTAGTTTTTCTCAGTTTAACCTCTTTTATCTCCAGTTAACTTGGCTAACTAGAAAAATTAGGTCTAACTCGAGAAGAAATGGGTAAAATTCGTAACCCACATTAACTAGAGAAAAACTGTGTTTAACAAAGAAAAGCTAGGTTTAACTGGAGAAAAACTAGGTTTGACTGAGAAAAACTAGGTTTAACTCATTAATGTGATTTTGACTTCCCATATTATATAATCATATTCAAATTACAACTCTCTCCATTTAACAGTATAAGTGAAATATATCAACAACAAATATATTCGAAAAGTTCTTTATTGTCGTTTTTCATTGTTATTGACATTAGACTGAGAAAAGAATACATTTCGCCATAAAGTGAATGTCATATTAAATTAGACTCGAGCAAATGAACTTCAGAATTTTTGCTGATATTACTCTCACATAGAAAGCAGCTTATTTCATATATTAATTAATAAACTCGTTTTGTGAGCTTTGTTTCTATTGAATGAAAGCTTTAATTCTTACTAGGGAAATAAGCAATCTGACAATCTGACATTGTATCCAATTATCCAATGTGTTTCCTTTTTCATATATATATATATATATATATATATATATATATATATATATATATATATATATATATATATATATATATATATATATATATATATATATATATATATATATATAGGATCAGTACATCATTCTACATGACACTCTAGTAGATGCTTTCCTGGTAAATGATTCAGCTGTTAAAATTTCAAATTTTAAGGAAATCTGGAATAACATGACCTCAAATGATATTCCGAAAAATGAAAAGAGATATCGAAAGGAATATCAAGTAAGTAATCACAGTGCATGATATATTTTTAATGACTATTCCTTATTTTTCCTTATTCCTGTACTTAGCTATATTTACAATGAATGCGCATTAACATTATGAAAGAAAATACTAAACCATTTGGAATATGTCCTCATGCAATTTAATTGTTTTCAAAAGATGATATTAACCTTCATAAATAGCACTGTTTCAGTTTCGTAAATAAAATGCAATCCATTATCATTCTAGATTTTGTTTTCGTATTCATATAATGTTACTTGTGCGTTTCGTATAATTACCGGTTAGTAATGTAATATCATATACCAGAGCAGAAGCTTGATTTCATTAAAATAAATCAAAATGAAACAAGATTTCGCGTCTATTATATTGTTCAGACTTTTCACCGATTGTTTATTCACATAACTAAACTTAATAAAAATGTTCTTTTGATATACCTACAACCGATACTGATTTTGAGCTACCATATTTATATCGACGACGTTTTGTCAATTAATAATGACAATTTTCATACATATGCCAATGCGATATATCCCAGCGAACTAGAAATTAAAGATACAACAGAATCATGCACACACGCTTCATACTTAGACATTTTACTTAATATCAACACAGACGGGAAATTAGCAACTAAGCTATACGACAAACGCGACGATTTCGGCTTTCCCATCTTAAATTTTCCACATTTAAGTAGTAATATCCCTCAGTCACCCGCATATGGAGTTTATATTTCACAAATGATCCGAAATGCCAGGGCGTGTACAACATATGAAGATTTCATATGCAGAGGTAAACTACTCACTGACAAATTATTGACACAGAGATATCGAAAACCGCGTTTAATGTCAACGTTCCGCAAATTTTACGGTCGGTGTTGTAGTCTTGTTTGCGACTACTCTGTTTCACTAAGTGAAATGTTGAGTTGCCTTTTTGTTGGCAGTTGTTGAGACGTCTGTACCAATTGTGACGAGGATACACTCCTCACGTGTTTCATTGGACTTGACTGTGGACTCACGGTAGGTGTGACCGGTCGACAGGGGATGCTTACTCCTCCATGGCACCTGATCCCACCTCTTGGTTTCCAGAGGTCCGTGTTTGTCCATTTTTACCGGATTTGTATCTATGTCCTGGACATTCTATTGATTTATACTTTGTTATCTGAATTTTTTTATATTTATACCTAAACTTCACAAAACCCAATTTAAACAGAGGTACATAGCAGGATCCAGCAAATGTTCTACCAGACCTTTATCTTTACGTCTTACCAAGATAATGACAGCCATTAAGGAGAAACAAACTTCAGCAATACTGTGTAGTTGCTTCCAGAAGAGGTGTAAATCACACTCAAATATTCTAAACAACTTTTAGAAAATTTGAAGGCACACAATTTCTCTCAGATTCACAGTATCAAAACATACGACTTCTCTACTCTTTACACAATTCGACATGAAAAATTGAAAGAGAGACTTTTTAACATCATAGACAACTATTTTTTCACTGAAGGTGGTACCCGAAAATTTAAATATCTAATCATTGGTTATCATAATACTTATTTTGTCCAACACCACTCTGATTGTACACATAAATACACTGAGTATGATATAAAAAAGATGCTGAAATTTCTAATAGACAATGTATTTGTAATGTTCATTCAGAAACTGCTGATTCAAAATAACAAAAAGCTAGCGATATCCTTTAATCTGACATTTAGATATATCGACGACGTTTTGTCAATTTATAATGACAATTTTCATACACATGTCAGTGCGATATATCCCAGTGAACAAGAAATTAAAGATACAACAGAATCAAGCACACACGCTTCATACTTAGACATATTACTTACTATAGACACAGAGTGAAAATTAACACCTAAGCCATACGACAAACGCGACGATTTCGGCTTTCCTATCGTAAATTTTCCACATTTAGGTAGTAATATCCCACAATCACCAGCGTATGGAATTTATATTTCACAAATGATCCGATATGCCAGGCATTGTTTAATATATAAACTTTTCAAAGAGAGAGGTAAACTACTCACTGACAAATTATTGACACAGGGATATAAAATCCGCGTTTAATGTCAACGTTCCGCAAATTTTATGGTCGGTATAGTAGTCTTGTTTGCGATTACTCAGTTTCACAAGGTGAAATGTTGAGTTACCTGTTCGATGGCGGTTGTTGAGACGTCTGTACCAATTGTGACGAGGATTCGTTCCTTACGTATTTCATTTGGATTTGACTGTGGACACAGACGGGTGTGACCGGTCGACAGATTACTCCTCCATGGCAACTTATCCCTCCTCTTGATTTCAAGAGGTCCGTGTTTGTCTATTTTTACCAGATTTGTCCCTGTGTCCTGAATATCCTATAAATTTATACATTGTATATAAAAATCGGACACTTTCCCTTCTCTGAAAATGTTGTCGACCTACCCAGAAACCGGAAATCACTACACCTAAATAAAGTCGAAGCGGCGCACGAAAACATCTAGAACGAATTACGAATGAACCCGAAACAGTGCTATTGCCATGTATCCATGTGTTGATTTCGATATCGTAATTCGTTTTCGTATATATTTCAGACTTTAAACAGCATCCGTCCCTGCTTTGTTGACAACAGCTTGAACAACGCGACATCATCTGGAAACATATCGCATAATATTAGCTGTGCTGCCCTACCAGGTGAGCTACCAAATAAATGTGGTATTTAGATCAAATGTATCTAAATGTATCTAAATAATAAAAGTCAAGGAAATATTTCTTTTGATGAAATTTCGTGATTTCATGTTTTACCATTTTCTGTAAAAATTTGAAACAAAGTAATTATGATTTATTATCAACGTTTGATTTGTTTTTCGAAAATTTTCTTTTTTAACAGATAATCAATTCGAATTTGACCTTGTACCTCATTCTGACACCAAAAACGATTGTGTGGTGACTGTTGAATTACCGGTGAGTAATGTTATGGTTATGCTACCTGTATACCATGCTTAAACCAGTGAACGTAAACATATCTACTTTCATTAAGGTTTTAAAGATACCTTACAACATCTTCTATTTTATATTCACATAGGAATTTATCTATAATACTTTTAATTACATAAGCGAAACAGACCAAAACATTACATATTTCAAAAATATAATTTTTCCGTTATGCTCCTGACAGAGTTTGAACACCAAAGTACAACACTTGGCAACACACTATCCATTACCTAATACTGTTCACGAGTTTTGGAAGTTGGTTTATCAACGACAGTCACCCATTGTCATATTTTTGGAACCAGCTAAAGAGGTAAGAAAGATATATATATATATATATATATATATATATATATATATATATATATATATATATATATATATATATATATATATATATATATGAGAGAGAGAGAGAGAGAGAGAGAGGAGAGAGAGAGAGAGAGAGAGAGAGAGAGAGAGAGAGATGGTTGATTGGGTGGATGGATGGTCTGCAGGTTGGATATTATAGTAAAGCCCAAATAACCTAGCGGGTAGGAGTCTCGTGAAACCTTTCTTGTAGAATACAATCCCTATCGCAATCCTGAGAAACGAGTGTGCTATCCCGATAAGCCACGTTGTTTTTTTTTTTTTAATATTCCAATACGTTTCGGGAGAGAATGTTTTACCCTTGGTTCACTGTGTGGGTTTTCCCCAACCGTTCACATCAAGCCAGTTACGGTCTATTGAAACATTTTCCAGTGTAGTGTAAACGCATATAAATCAAATTGTAAGATATAAAACATTTTAGATACCAAAGTATAAATCTTTACAATGTCCAGGACACAGATACAAATCCGGCAAAAATGGACAAACACGGACCTCTTGAAACCAAGAGGTGGGATCAGGTGTCATGGAGGAGAAAGCAACCCCTGTCGACCGGTCACACCCGCCGTGAGTCCACAGTCAAGTCCAAATGAAATACGTGAGGAACGAATCCTCGTCACAATTGGTACAGACGTCTCAACAACCTACAACGAAATGGCAACTCAGCATTTCACCCAGTGAAACAGAGTAATCGCAAACAAGACTATTATACTGACCGTAAAACTTGCGGAACGTTGACATCAAACGCAGTTTTCGATATCCCTGTGTCAATAATTTGTCAGTGAGTAGATTACATCTGTATATGAAATGTTCATATGTTGAACACGCCATGGCATATCGGATCATTTGTGAAATATAAACTCCATATGCGGGTGACTGTGGGATGTTACTACTTAAATATGGAAAATTTACGATGGGAAAGCCGAAATCGTCGCGTTTGTCGTATAGCTTAGTTGCCAATTTCCCGTCTGTGTCTATAGCAAGTAAAATGTCTAAGTATGAAGCGTGTGTGCTTGATTCTGTTGTATTTTTAATTTCTAGTTCGCTGGGATATATCGCATTGACATATGTATGAAAATTGTCATTATTAATTGACAAAACGTCGTCGATATATATAAATGTCAAATTAAAGGACACCGCTAGCTTTTTCTTCTTCTGATTCAGCAGTTTCTGAATGTAGTCTGCTTCGTATGAATAAAGGAACAGGTCGGCAAAAAAGGAGCACAATTGGTTCCCATAGGAATGCCGACAGTTTGTTAAAAGACAACGTCTCCAAACATTACAATATATTGTCTATTAGAAATTTCAGCATGTTTTTTATATCAACTTCAGTGTATTTATGTGTAGAATCAGAGTGGTGTTGGACAAAATAAGTATTATGATAACCAATCACTAGATATTTAAAATTTTACCACCTTTAGTGAAAAAACAGTTGTCTAGAACGCTAAAAAGTCTTTCTTTTATTTTTTTATGTGGAATAGTTGTGTAAAGAGTAGAGAAGTCGTATGTTTTGATACTGTGAATTTGAGAAAAATTGTGTGCCTTTAAATTTTCTAAAAGTTGTTTAGAATTTTTAAGTATCCACATCTGATTTACACCGCTTCCGGAATAAGCAACTGTACAGTATTGTTGAAGTTTCTCCTTAACGGCTGTCAATATCTTGGTAAGGAGTAAAAATAAAGGTTTGGTAGAACATTAGCTGGATCCTGCTATGTACCTCTGCTTATATGGGGTTTTATGAAGTTTAAGTATCTAATATAAATACAGTAGCTCAAAGACAGTATCGGTTGTAAGTACATCAAAAGAGCGTAATACAGACACATGATTTTAAGGATCTCGTCCTTTGAAAGTGAGCTACGTGTGTATGTAAGATTACCAGAATTCGTATTAAACCCTAGCTCTTCCTTCTAATAAACAATTATAGTAATGTTCTTTGCAAATAAAAACTATATTATTTGAGGCTTTGTCTGCTGGGACCAGTACATATTGGTGATGTAATCTATCCAGTTTAGTTACTACTTCTGGATCACTAAATACAGAGGGATAACGTGTTTTCATAGTTCCTTTAAGTTTTTAAATACGATATTTTATCAACTATCGTACAGCGATATGCACTTTCTACTGTAAATCCTTAAATTATTCAGACCACCTTTAAACAAGTATTATTTTTGCAGAACATTCAAGTATTTCCGAGCGAAGATACGGATGTGAAATATGGAGATTTTGTTCTTACTAGCTTGTATAAGGTCACATCGTGCAATGGGGTTAATGAAATGCAAATGACATTAAAACAGGATGTAAGTATGCAACATATTATGTTATTTAAACATTGTTCAGTTGCTGCCTTTACTTGAAAACTGAAAATTGTCAGTTTATTTTCTACCCCTTTTTTCTTTTTTCTTTATCTAAGTAAATTAATCATTCTGATAACACATTCTACCATTTCATTTATGCAAATTTCGTGCACGTTAAGGTTTACATACTAATGTCCACGGTGTACCTAAATTAACCTCATTGTTTGAACTATCAATAAACATGTTGGATATCCCCCTTCTGACTTATGCCCTTCGTCTTAATAGATGATTTCACTCATTTACGTATCGTATCCTTCGGTAGTGTCATTTACAGACAAAAACAAAATATTGAACATGTCAACAGAGTCTGAAGGAATCTCACAACGAATAGACGTTTTAAAAATTTCCTCGCGGGACACCCACTTGAATAAATCACAATGTCCCTAACTTCAGAACTTCAGGTCAGTGCGAGTTAGGCGCTCGTGTTGAACCTAAATCAACCCAGCAGACATATCTTTTCTTTCTTGTGATAATTTTACAAATGTGTATATTCACAAATAACTTATTTATTTCCAAATAAATTTTCATCAATATACGTATGACTATGCAAATTTGCCGAAAGTGTCACTTTTTATTTGAACCAGAGGCTGAGAAAAAAGGATCCTTAGGATAATTTGGTTGAAATTGCGATTAATTTGAACATATGTGAATTAAAAATATATGATATGGGAGTGAGCGCAGATGAGACCAACTGTTTTTTGTGCAGTGCAAAATGTACAAAATTAGAAATATCACGCAGGACGGAATTCATTGTTTTCTGGCATTTTATTGGCTATGTCGTAAAAACCCTTTTCCCAGCCGCTGGCTATTTATTGTGTAATTATTTATTATGTACAAATATAAATGTTATTTCTATATGAACGAATATATTGAATATTTTCTTTGTGACTTTACAACATTTTAAGGTGATGTGTATACATTGTAACAAACTTATATCGAAGTGTGTTTTTACAATTAAAGGGAGAAGAAAATCATTTGCAATTATGCATCATCGAGGCACAATCTTGGATGAGGTCGGAAAACATGCCTCCATCCTCAAAAATAATTCTAGAAATTATACAACGTACAAATGAAGCACGAGCACGTGTCCAAAAGGGACCAACAACTGTAGTTTGTGGGTAAGTCGTCTCACATAAACCAGGTATTGTTTAGGTATAAATGTAACAATGTTAGAACTATACAATGATATTCACTGAATTCTGAATTTTTGGGGGGAAAAATCACACGTTTTGATAGCATGATAATTCATTATTATACAAACCTCTTCTAGGATCACATAAAATCTCCTTTGAATAATGTTCATAGCTTTCAGCTTTGTTGAAGTAAATATGTGCAATTTTTGCGCTAACGGTATATCTTCGTATCCTTTATTTGGCGGAAGGCGGTCTGGCTTAGTCGGTAGTGCGCTCGACTCTTGATCGTGAGTTCGAGTCCAGCCGGCGGCTGGTCGGATTCCTGTCCTTCGGGTGAGACAGTAAAAACCGAGGTCACCCTGTGTCACAGTAGGTGTCGGCACGTTGGAGAACCATTACTGCTCAATGGCCGTAAGTACCGAGCATAGGCCACACTTTGAAGCCATTCACTGGCATTGGTGACGTCTCCATATGAGTGAAAGATTCTTTAGTAGGACGTTAAGTAACAATACCACGACAAAATCTATTTTGCGGACGATTAACTCTGATATGCCCTCTCAAAATCTTGTCATGCTCTAGACAGATGCACCGCGTTCAATTTCCAGTCAGATTTAAGACATTGCAACCGATAGTGATTGATTCTTAGCCAAGCGATTGACATCAGAATTAAAAGCCATTGGTCTCTGATAATATTTGAAACCGAAGTTCCATATCACAGCAAGTGACAGTACCGTATCACTTCATTGACATAAGTTTATAGGTGTTTTAGTCACTTGTATTTTAAAACGTACATGAAATTTATATCTATAAAGAGAGACAGCTGCACCCGTTGACGTCGAGTGGTGTTCCTGTTATTACATGCATTTAGTTATGATCCGAGTATCATTGTTTATTAATACATTTTGTTACGTGTTTTTTTTTTTGTATTTTAAAACGTACATGAAATTTATATCTATAAAGAGAGACAGCTGCACCCGTTGACGTCGAGTGGTGTTCCTGTTATTACATGCATTTAGTTATGATCCGAGTATCATTGTTTATTAATACATTTTGTTACGTGTTTTTTTTTTTTTTGCAGTAACGGAGTGACCAAATGTGGCTTGTATTGTACCTTATCAAACATTGTAGAAAGCATAGAGGAAACTGGAGAAGCTGACGTATTATTCGCGACACGCCAACTTCAGATGATACGGCCTGAATTTTTAAAAGACGAGGTACAGTATTAAATATTCATAATTTTGTTAAGATAGCTACTGATACATAATAAAAATAAATGCTAAACAATAGTTTTCTCTATAATTGATACATGTTACAAAACAATGTGTAAATATCAAAATTTAAATGTGGCTTTGATGTTTCATCATGGATACATTTACATTGAGTTACCCCTCTGTTACACATCGATTTGGATTTTACTAAATGCATATTATATATTACATTTATGGACAAATAGTATATCACTAATGAATTTTAAATGCGGTAATAATTAATTATGAATCCAAACAGATAGTGATGTGTCATTGAAATTGAAGTTGGTTGGTTGTATTGTTGTTTAACGTCCCACTGAGAAATCTTTCACTCAGTGAGGGTTCTTTAACGTGCCGACACTTACTTTGACATGGGATCTCGGTTTTTACTATCTCATCCGAAGGACTGGAATCCTACCTGCCGCCGGCGGGACTCGAACTTACAACTTTATGATCAAGAGTCGAGCGCTACCGACTGAGCCAGGTCGGCTCTGGGAATTTGAGTTAAATACCATTGAAAATGTGAAAACATAAGCCAAAATGTAGGACAGCAAAACCAGCAAATGTAACTGCAAGAAAATCATCCAACAAATAGGTTTTCCACGCATACATTAGCTAAACAAAATGATTCCACATGCAAATAACGTAAAAGTTATGGCAGGGCTCTTGTGTGGTTGATATTAGAATAATATCACATCGAGTTATTTCCCACTGACATGGGTTCTGGTTTATGTTGAAAATTCAGGAAAGTCCAATGATTTTTGGAAAAAATCCTGAAATAAAAATGAGTGTGACTTTTATTTTTTTTTTCAGTTATAATGAAATTCAAGAATAATGGAGACATTTCCATTTTCAAAATGAGTCTTATGAACCCTGTCTTCACCTTGGCGAGTTTAAAGTACATGTAATAAAGCATAACGACATTAACATTACACTGACTAGAGTAATTATCTCTACTTTTCACTATGCATTAGAGAGTACTCAATGAGGAACAAAACGTTTTTATGCGAAGTTTATCATTACATTAAAAGTATATAAAATCAAAATGTAAAAGCCGTGAATTGGACTTTTGCACAGAATGACCTTTGACATTTTGCATACAAACACCCAGGCATCCCACACCTACATATCATAATTCTAAAGAAGTGCGATCATAGCGTCTTCTGTTTAACTTAGGACTCACACACTAGCAAATAGTGAAAATAGATAACGTTTTTCCTATTCAGTCAAATCTAGAAATTTTACAAACGCCAGTATAGTCAAAACCAAGCTCGGTATTGAATACATTTGATAAATTGGGCTCTGGGTTTGAAGTTTCATCTAAAATATCCGCGACTCTCACAGTTGCCTTACATCGTACGTGGAAGCATTCATTAGCACCTGTATTCAAAAGTATCCTGTAAGACTGCACTATAAGCCTAGAGTTCTTACTGGCAAACGGAGTGATAATACCTATCGGCAACCGCCATCTTTCATATGTCTAAGATGAATAGCGGAATATGAACAACAACAACTACAACAACAAAATGTTTTAATGTATTCAGTATATTCACAAAAGTTATAACAATAAATATGAACGTGCAATTTAATGTTTTAATTTTTCTGGTTTCTATTTCCACAGGAGCAGTACAAATTTTGCTACACGATCATACATAAATACCTGGATATGAAACATAAAGAAACTGGACCTGAATGTTATAATTAGAGATGCTCCAGCTGCCATAATTCCGCTAGAGTTTTTTTCACACATAAAAAATGCATTATGCAAAATGTGTTATAAACCTCGCTTGAACATATATAAAAATGATAATTCTTTTGTTATGTATTAGTTGTATAAACTATAGAAACAATGGTAAAACTACACGGAGAGTGAGAAGGAGTGTTTCTGTAATATATATGATATATGTACATGTATATTTTAAGTAAAACAACATTTGTGATGCGATATTATTCATTTACAATTTTCAAACCATATATCTACATATAATCATAAATAGTTGAATATACATACACACACATATATATATATATATATATATATATATATATATATATATATATATATATATATATATATATATATACTATGAACAATTAATAAATATTTACATCGTAGTACAATTATTCGAGATGTTTAAGTTCAAAATACATATTTGAATGCTTTTTATACGATTTTAATATTAAATATTGAAAAAGTAGTGTTGAGTTTATATATTATTGGAGAAATGCTATGTTTATACATGTCTATGTGTAAATGTCTTTCATTTAGATAATAAACTTACACGTTATAATGTGGAAAGCCTAAAATATATACATCAAAATTGCAGCAGTTTTATACTCGATGCTGTCATGTTATGGCGATATGTCTCCATGTTGAATTATTTACGTTCAAATGCCCCGTTCTTGATTTGAGTGATACCATACAATATGAACACTATTTTTCGTTTGTCTTACTGCTGTTTTCATCCACACTTAACAATATTTAAGTCATGTGGTGGAAGCCAGTTTTCAATGGTTGAGTTGAGAACCAGGTTTATATGTTCCAAGAAAGAGACAACCAGGTTTCCGAAAGTAAACTTAAAAATGTCCCCACAAACCCAAACACATACTGATCAGAGGTGTTAGACTTCATAATTTAAAGTACGATGTTCTAACCAATCATAACAGACGTTCCATGAACACTATTGATGTAATGGTAACTGGGTGTCCGGTTAGCGCAGTGATTAGCGCACTCGCTTCTCATCAATGCGTCCCGGATTCGATCCTCGAATTGGACAGGGGAGTATGTGAGATGGTATGGCGGTCGCCAGGTCGGACACGTGGGTTTCCTCCGGGTACATGTACTCCGGTTTCCTCACACAGCAAGCACCCCATGACGCCAACATCAGAGCCAACTTGTTTGTTAATCGTTGTAAAATGTATAAGTCTAAACTAATGGTAACTCAGTCTTCCAAGGTATCTGATCGTACTTCTGGATTTGTCCTTATGTATCCGATGTCCTCATATGTTATCTTATAGTTATTGTTTCGGTATGCGCACATTTTATATAGAAAAACTTGCATTTATCATTATTCCATTGATATATAATTCGAATTGATTTTCTTGATAATCAATTTCACTTCCATTAACACAAATCAATAATGCATCACACAATCGAAAAGATATTTTAAAATAGTAGATTAATAGATATTTTATCGGAAATGATATATGACAAATTAATTGTCATCGTGACATTCAGTGGGCAAGGGGAATAACAAGAATAACAAAAATCGCAGATATTTGACATGTTTACAGTATATGCACTTTCACATTATCATAGAATTTGATGGTCACATATTGATACCAAGATTCTCGACTTAGGTATGAATCGATTTAAAAGTTTAACGTAAAACGCCATACAAAACAAGCAAACAGAAGTAATAATCATCATCCAAGATTCAGTATAATCGAAGATAAGAAAAAGATGCAAAAGATTCAGTGTTCGTTTTAGCTAATTCGATCTGAAGAGAACAATCTGACACTGAAATCGACAACTTTACACAACACATTTTACTACATATTATTTCGAAACCATCTCAAATTAAAATCCTATCTAACCTAATCTAAAAATGTGTAAATGTTCTCACGTTGTCAGGTCAACTGTCGCAATTTACCTAAACCAGGTTTCTTACTAAACCGGAAACATACATATCAAGGCACTACACGTTGTCATTTTACACGCTTGTCTTCCGGTTAATGGATCCGGAAATCTTTGCTTTCTGCAGTACAGTCTTTAAACCGAGGTAGCGTATTTTGTCATTCTATATTGCAGTCATCCATCGGAGTTATCTACGTCATCTAAATTTTCGACATTAGCTTGCGCTTCTCTTTTTTGTTGTGTTTCTCTTTGTACTTATGGCACGTGTAATAATTACTAAAATTGGAGGACAAAATGGCAACTGGAACTGCTAATATCATCAAACCAAACAGGGCCGTAATCACACCGACAATATATCCCGGAACCGTTGTTGGGTAATACTCACCGTAACCAACAGTTGTCATGGTTACTATAGCCCACCATACGCTGATGAAGTAGTTATAAAATTTGCCCGTATACTGAAATTCGGCCCAAAACATAGCTGCGCCAAAAATCAAGGCGAATGATAAAAATGTAAATATCAACAGAAGTAAGTCCTTCGAACTTTTACAAATGCACAAGTAAAGAATACGAACCTCCTTGAACAATCCAAGAACGCGAAGAACACGAATGATCCTAGTAGAGTATAGCAGACCAATACATGTTAGAAGACTACTTAAAGCTGGGGTTGTATGCATTTCCGGTTGGTGATCTGCTATAATAATGAAAACTACAGCAATCGCAGCAGTAAATTCACAAATTGTCCCAACAGAGAGAATAAATTGTTTCTTATGAGGACAAACAGCGAAGCGTATCATCAGATCAATAAACAAAATTGTATTTGATATAATATCAAGGATTTCGCAGGGGAGACAATTTTCTGTTTCCAGGAATAGCATCATTTTTTCGTTCTCAAATGTGATGTTCGGAATATATCTTTTATCTCTCGCTTTTCGGAACTCCTTTGTTGTATTTAATCCATACACCACAACAGATATAACAGTATTCAACACAACAAAGCCAATCCACATCTGAAATTGTTAAAATAAATGTTAAATAAAATTGTTATTGTTTCTAACAATTGTAACTGTAATATATTGCTGGCAATATATCAATAACAACATAATTTGAAATATATCCCATTATAGTCAATTCTCGCTGAAACTTTTGTTATTTAGAAATTACGACGATATATTGAGTTTAGCGATGAATTCAATTAGCGCATCTTCGGCAGAATAGCTTTACCATTCTTTGATATATATCTTTGATAAGCAGAAACCGGGGCAACGGTTATCTTGTTTATTTGATTATTCAAATACCTGGTCTTACTACTGCTGTCTGGTGGTATATCGCGATAAATGATATTTTGAAATGGATGTTTGTTCTAAAAATTCAATGCCTGGTGGCTAAAATGAATTTGGCGTTAAAAAGAAAATTTTTATATAGCGGCAAAAACGTTCCCAAAAAAGTGTACCGTTGTTGGGATGAATAGAGTAGCGATAATTCGATAATTAATTGTTCACTGTAATATGGAAATGTGTAAAAAGAAAATCAAGATAGTGCATAGAGTGTCCCATTAGTGTAATTGTTTCCCATCTGTGCGACCTGGGTTCGATCCTCGAAGCGAACAGGGAAGTGCGTAATTTGGCATGGCGGTCGCCCGGTCGTACACTCTCAATTTCCTTCCATAGTAAACACCCCTTACGCTTACATTGGGACCACGAAAAACATTTATATAAGTTGCTTTAAGTTGTGTGTTAATCGTTGTAAAGATAATACATCTTCAGGTTTTAAATTTTCGATCACTGTATACATTTAATATAAGCTATGTATAAGCGTATGTGTATGTGCAGTGTGGCATACATTGGCATTTTAAACAGTACAAATATCTGTAAGCAACACGTGGTGTGAATTTAATTATTTGTCTTTTTGTACATTAGCATATTGAACTATTCAACTTACACTCTGTAGTTGTATGCTCTCGTCTTTAATTACTTTAGAAAGAACATTTGGTACAAATTATGTTTTGATACTGTATTAATGTCAAATGTAAAAATGTAAACATATGGATCGAAAAATTAAAGCTCAATTATGATACAAAAGTTGTTTCTTCTTGAGGAACACCTTTGGTTTTCACTTTATAAATCACAGAATCTCAGTCATGAAAAATATATCAAAGACAACAGAATCAAGCACACACGATTCCTACTTGGACATTTTACATACTATAGTGTATCAAATGGCAGGCAGACGTAGATTTTGTCGACAAAAAATTGCAAGCGAAAGCAAATAATACAAAAAAAAAAACAAAATCTTAAGTGAAGTGTTTTCAGGACTTTCTGCGTGAATGTGGCAAAGCAGCTGACTTCGAAACCTACGGAACTATTCAACTAAACGAATCTCTCAAATTGTTTTATGTTGGAGTGAGAAAAAAAGTACCAGTCATACTTTAAGAAATCAGCGCTTCAGAATAAAAAATACATCCTAAATAGTTATAGTCTTTATTGATTCTGTATTTCGGTATAATAAACAATTCATTGCCCTGGTTGGGAGACATACAGATTTGTTTACCAGCGGCAAGTCATACAACTTGTCTCCCTACACCAGAGCAATACATGTATATTATCACCTTATCACCTGCATATGGTGTTTATACCACATGCCAGCGTGTGTTCAACATATGAACATTTCATATACAGAGGCAAACTACTTACTGATAAGTTGTTGTCATAGGGATATCTCGTTTGATGTCAAAGTTTCGCAATGTTGGATTTAATGGCTTGTTTATAATTACTGAGTTTAGAGAAATGTTGAGTTACGTGTTTGCAAGTGATTGTTGAATCGTCTGTATCAATTGTGATAATGAATTATTCCTCACTTGTGTCATTTCAATTTGACTGTTGAATCACAGCGGGTGTGACCTCGCGAGAAAGGATGCTGACTCCTCATAACACCTGATCCACCACAATTTATAGATGTTAGTGTTTGTCAAATGTTCATCAGATGTGTAAATTAGTCTCCTGGGCATCCCAAAGACAAATACTTTCGTATTTGTGATTTATATATACAAAACTTACACAATATTTTGAATCTCTCTCTCTCTCTCTCTCTCTCTCTCTCTCTCTCTCTCTCTCTCTCTCTCTCTCTCTCTCTCTCTCCATTGCTTTAAAACAATTGTAATTCCCAGATTTTTAAAGTATTTCCCGAGATTGATTCAAAGGACTCTGAAAGTTGTAAATGCAGTATTGATTTAAAAACAATTATGTAACTTGAAATTTAAACAAAAAGTTCTCGCACAATTTAATATAGAGGTAGATCAACTTTATCTAGAGGTCCTTTTTCTTGATTGGACATACAACGCACGTTAGTCACTCGACAAGTCTCCAAGTTGATATCGGGGGATGCGGACTGCTCAAGGACACCTGATCACACTTCTGTGTTTTACAGATGACCGTACTGGTAATATGTTCACCATATAGGCCTATGTTTACTATATATTGGACGTTTTTAGGTTTCTTCTTTTTTATATCGAATTTTTCAATTTTGAATTTTGAATTGTGTTTTCTACGCCACACTCAACAATTTTTCATTTATATGGTAGCAGTCACTTATTAATGGTAGAAGAAAGAACCCGGTTACAATGTATTCGGGAAGAGACCACCGGCCTTCCGCTTGTTAACTGGCAAACTTTCTTACAAAAATCAACTTAGATTCCAGTGGGACTCCTCTAACCACTCGCCCATGGAGGCCCCTTATATATCGATATCACAGTATACCATAAAGTATCAGCATAAACCACTGTATCTTTATCGGGACACAGTTCATTCCCTACTCTGACAAATTTAATGTAAACAATAGGCTGGTGTCAGACTGCGGCCTTGATATTTATATGTTATGTATCTGGATAAACTTCAAGTTTACACCGATTCGATCTGCGGGGACCTCCGTGGCCAAGTGGTTAGAGCATTGCGCTTTAAATCACAAGGCCTCTCACCTCTGGTTCGAATCCCGCTAGGGTCATTTCGAATTAAGTGGGAAAGTTTGCCAGTTTTCTTGCGGAAGGTCAGTGGTCTTTACCCAGGTAACCGGGGTTTCTCCTCCACCAATAAAAACTGGACGCCATCATATGACTGAAAGATTGTTGAGTATGGCGTAAAACAAAAAAATCAAATCAAATCAAACCGATTCGATCTATAAATCAGCATCACATGATACCAACAGTACGGTGGTTTTTATATTTACAAAACGACACTTAAATATGAACATTTATTGCAACACCTGTTCTGGTTAATAGTATATACCTGTTCTGGTTTATAGTATATACATGTACATTAATTGAACAATTCATTCACAAGTTTCTGTTGTTTTGTTGTTTAATCTTTCAACCCTAAGTATCTACATGGTATGCTCTTTTCTATTGTTTAGACAGGTCTATTATGTCCTGTAGGGTATAAAAGAGATTAATGTGCACATAGTAGAATAATACATACTTTCACTTAATTATTCAAGTTTTACTGTTTTTTTTATTGAAGATCCCCATTGGACGATATACGAAAACTGTCTCAATTATGGAATTAAGCTCATATGTACCTCCCTCCCTCTCTCTCTCTCTCTCTCTCTCTCTCTCTCTCTCTCTCTCTCTCTCTCTCTCTCTCTCTCTCTCTCTCTCTCTCTCTCTCTCTCTCTCTCTCTCTCTCCATTGCTTTTAAAATCAAGAACAAAGGTCAATACTACTGGATGTTATCTTTCATCATATACGGTATGGTCTTGAACTTCGTTTGTAAAGTCTAAATCTGTCCTCTCTCTCTCTTTCTCCATCAACTGTATCATACAGAACCCCCCTTACCCGTCGATACTCGCCTTATCATTTACGATATTACTTGATTATAATACTCATCTAATCGCACAGTAAAATAACGGACAATACAAACCTTTCCGATAAATGATTTCTCCGGATTATTACAAATATGCCACATCTTTGTCCTGTACGTCTTATTATCTTTAGAATTTGTTTCCTGTTGTGGATTTATTTTGCCTGGCATTTTCTGGCACGGTTCAATTGTAAGCAGATCCTTCAAGTTATCAAAATCATCATTATACAGAATTTTCAGACAGCAGTATTGGACGTGGCTTTTATCGATACCCCAGAAACAAAGCTCCTCTCGGGCATGCACAGAGCAAATATCAGGCGGTAGATGAAATGTTCCATTTGTGTGAAAATCCAGAACTGCGTTAAACATTTTGGGATCTCTGTCAAAGAAATATTCGTCATCTTTCTCATCGTAAAATGAACAAGAATCCTCTTCCGTTTGAATCGATTCCAAAATCTTCTGCATTACTTTATGTCTTGTTTTAAAAACCGTTCCTCTAAGATTAACCCGAGTGAACTCCATTACGTCCGCAAAAGGAATAAATCTCTTAATTTTTTAGACATCGGCCATCTTTTTCCCCGCAACAAAACGAAAACATTGTGAAATATCTTCCTTAATACTTATGTCCAAGTAATTTCCTCACAGCTGCATTTCCACCTGTGAGAATGACGCGTGAACAAAAAAGGTGCTAATTATACTACAAATTTTCAAAACTGTTGTTAAAATTCGTGTCATTTGACATGAAATATTGATGATATTTGAAAGAATATATACAAAAATCAATATACATGTACAGTGTTGTATCGCTTCATATTAAAATGTATTCACGTGAGATTATAAAGTATATGTTTTGTAAACATCGATAATGTATTTTCCTCTGAAAATATTATTATTCCTAAAGCTGTCGAATATATGAAATGAACAATAAAAGAAACGATATTGTTTTATGTAAAAATTGACGCGGACGTATTTTGCTGGTGAAATTTATATGTATATATACGAAAACATTGGCGCATGCTTTTGATGTAGGTCAAAAAATGTACGAAAAACAAATGTAACGGATATCAACGGCCATAAAGCGGAAACAAACTTTAGTGTCATAAATTCAAACAGTATACGATGTGTCGACTTCCGACTCTATCTGACCGTCACATCTGAATTAACTTCCATTTGATGACAACAGTTGTATATTCAAAAATTAAAACCGACATCGTAAATAATTTCGTTATTTATAGATGTTGTTTATGCCTCCTATTTCGTTGACAGAGTATAGCATAGGATTTTTACTGTATAGATTGTATTTGGGGACATTTATTTTCCTTTAGGAGAGTATTTATTGGAATGGTGTTCAGGGAGAGTCAAACTATCGTCCTGAGACACCCGGGAAGTCGCAGGAGTACTAACACCCTAGGTTGCACACCTGACGTCGAGGAATATTATTTTAACTTTCCTACGAACAGTCCTACTGTATTATTAGTATATATATATATATATATATATATATATATATATATATATATATATATATATATATATATATATATATATATATATATATATTATATAACCAAAAAATATTCAAAAATTTGTTTGAATGGTGTTTTACGCCATTACCCCCTGTCCCTCGGACGACAGAGTAAAAACAGAGGTCCCGTGTCACAGTAGATGTCGACACGTTAAAGAACCCTCACTGCTCAATAGCCGTAAGTGCCGAGCATAGGCCAAAATTTAAAGCCCTTGTGACGTCTGTTATGTGTGAAAGATTCTTGAGTGGGGCGTTAAATAACAATACAACAATTACTACACTCCTAACATTTATCGCCGTAGCCAGTTTTGATGGCAAAGGAGGAAACACGATTATATTGTACCCTGAGAGAGAACAACGGCCTTCTGCAATTGAACTGGGTAATTTTCACATAACATCAACAACATTATTGCTGACTAGAGGTCAGAAACACATTATGGTTTAATGCGAAGCTGTTTCCACTCGACGACCGGAATACTGGAATAACCTGCCGGATAAAATTGCGTTAACTTGTTGAATGACGCTCATTGTCCTCACAGAAAGGAAACAATTTACTTTATTCTGGTTATAAAACAGAATCTGTCAAAAATTTGTGGAAATTATTTTTACTTTGATATAAGGCTTTGGGCAAAAATATTGTTTGTGCTACCGGTATAGCGCATATACTGTCTACATCCGGGTAAAGGAAAACTCCCCGAGATAAAATGAGAGATAACCCTGTGAAGGATCTGAGAAAAATGAAATATCAAGGATCCCACTTTGTAAATCGATTACCTGAAATACCTGTCGAATGTAAGAATATAATCTAATCATTATGTATGTCTTATTTGTCTTTTCGTTGATTTTCAGAAACTGACGACGCTATACATGCATTCCAGTCCAAACAATATTGCTAAGTATAAGCATAAGAATGTAATATGATTTTGATTCGATTATTACAGAAACGTACATTGCACTAACGTTTTGTCTGAAGTAATATGTTTTACATCTATTATTCTATGAAATAGAACGATCAATCGAAAACAATTACAATGTAATTATAAATATAACAACTGATATGCAGCTATATATAAGTTACCCTGTGATGTGCATGCTTTACAAAAACTGACAGGGTATCTGCGTTTCTCCGCGACGCGTCTTCCTTCAGTCGAATGCATTAGAATAAAAGTTTCAACGCCTATACCATATAGATGTGCACCAAAAGTATCATTTGACGATATCACGACAAAAGTGTAAACACGAACATATAGCAACAATACGGGATTATGCTTTTCAAATGTTTTGTTTCCAATTTTCAGAATATCAGTGAACGCAACTTATATTTAGTTATCAATTTGCAATAGGTACTATCTGCATGTTTGTATGCGTGAAAGAGATCATTTGTGGGATACACACACATATGTGCGTATGTGTGTGAGTATATGCATGCATGCATGCGTGCGTCTCTCTCTCTCTCTCTCTCTCTCTCTCTCTCTCTCTCTCTCTCTCTCTCTCTCTCTCTCTCTGTTTGTATGTGCTTATTAACAAATATCACAAAATATATCCTCTGGCAATTATCAATATTTCATGTGATCATCATGACATCGCTGAGCAGCAAGGCGTGTTTAAGTGTTGTATACATGATCAATTACTATGATTACTTCGCTTTACATATCTCAAATATAATCAGTTTGAAATTGAATCGTCAACTAATCAATCGGTTTGTTGTAGTGACAGAAATGATGATAATCCGACAGGAAATTTCTTCACAATTGTTCACTTACACGTGCTTGTTAGGCAATCATATCATTTGTTACCATCTCTGTAATCGACCTCTGTAATACAACAAATTGTTATTTAAATATACAAACAATCAAAATATTTCTCAAATAGTTTCTATTGAATGCGTTGACAGCCAATAAGTAGTTTACAAGAATACGATAAATATCTTTGCTGTATCAAGAAATTAATGTAATTCACGTTTATTTCGAGAAACCCGATTTCGCAACTTTTGTTGTTGTTTTTTTGTTGTTGATATTCATGAATACATGATTAGGACATTTCTATGGATATTCGAGATTTAAAGTCCATTGTAACACGACAAATTGCTAATCCCAAACATGATGGAACAGGTGTCCGGAAAGAGTCCCCTGTTTGCATGCAATATCCGTCGCAAATGTTTCATGGAAACCTCTCGAGCTCGGAGAAAATGTCAAGCTTGGTAAAAATGTAATCAGTTTAAAATCTAATTGGCGAAAGGGAGTCACTATCTATGGTCGTTGTCCAGAATACTTTGTAATATTCCTGAAAGGGGACCTGTTTAATAAGGTCCTCGCATCGACCAAAAACTTCCTTAGTAACGAATTCAAGCGCTCAACAGCGTAACCCTGTGTGGGTAGTTTATTGGTGTGTCATTTGGCTCTCAAGCGCTTCTCATGTAAATTGATTTAAACGATAAAGAATATTAATTACATGAACTATCCAAATACAAAAATCGACGTTTTATACATATTATATGTTTTTAAAATATCCTGCGTTAGAAAAAAACTTGCTATAATGTCATATTTTTTTTAGAAAAAATCGAATGTGAATAATGGGAGAGAATACATTCGTTTTCGTACGCGGATGGTAAGGATATAAATCGTCGGCGTGTTTCATTCATTTTAGTATACACATGAGATGTTAAAATGTCAATAACAATATATACTTTTATCCTTTTCTATCAACGTTTTATTTAATCCAAGGATATATATATATATATATATATATATATATATATATATATATATATATATATATATATATATATATATATATATATATATATATATAATATATAAATGACAGACCATAAAGAGTTTCATCTCTAGCTCCAATCTGATTCTGAGACCTACCAAAGCCTAAAAATTTAAAACTTTAAAATTGGAATTTTCAAGAAAAAAGTTGAAAAAGCCAACTTAACATTTTGAAAAACGAAAATATAGCAAGATGGCCCTCATACGGTTCCGCAACCATTAAAAATTGCACAATACAATACAAAACAAATATCAAAATATAGTCAAAATGGTTGATTTTCGTGTCATTATACATTTTCTTCTAACTCGTTCTCGCAGCCTGGCCTAATTTGCAAAACGAACGTCACACCACTGACTTGTCCAAAACAGCATGTAACTATATTGAAATCAATACAACCTGACGGGATGGAGTCTCATGAACCCTTTCCTGACCTGGACGACTTTAGAATTTAGGTAATACATAAAATGTACACTGGAAAGAGTAATCGTTCTTACTTGTCACCGTATCTGCTGGTGTCCATTGGGGAATAAAACGTTTTTCCTTTTGGAGTCTGTCATAGCCATAAAGTATGTGGAATCTACCGCATGGTAATTAAAAGTTTACTCTGCCCCGCTTTTTGCGAAGTTATGTGAATCGGACATTATTTTTTTATATCTGGCTCTGGTTACTCTGCCCTGCTAAGTATTGTGAATAGGACATTTAATTTTTATATCTGGCTCTAGTACTCTGTCCCGCTAAGTTATGTGAATCGGACATTATTTTTTTATATCTGGCTCTGGTTACTCTGCCCTGCTAAGTATTGTGAATTGGGCATTTAATTTTTATATATGGCTCTGGCGTATTGCAACATGGCGGAAAGAGATTTTCATCATTCCATGTCAAATGGTTCCATCTCTGGATATTCAATAACTGTATAATACCCGACAAATGACGCTACGGCTTAATGGTTTATGTCTTTACATTCCGAAAATACATACGTCACAGCAAACCATCATGGTGCACATTTCTGCATGTATATGTAATCTTCACTGTTGGCTAAGCAAAGTTTTCTGCACAAGTCAAATAAACAAGTATTTCCTTTAATTATTTCTTATTGTTAATATAAGTCCCCTTACAGTCGTCTTTTCCTAGATCAGACATCCCTTCATGTTTTGTTTTATAAACGTTGCAAGTATAAAACGTATTGAATTAATATGTTAATATTGTCATCGGTAATGCCAAAAGAAAACTGCCAGCCATTTCAGTGATTCCCACCACGAAATAGCCTTGTACAAACTTGGGATAATAATCTCCATTACCAACAGTTGTCATGGTAATAAGAGCACACCACATGGATACAAATAAATCAGTGAATGCGTTGTTTGATGACTCGAAGTCAGACCAATACATCATAAAACCGAATACCGTACAGAATGACAAAACTATGACAACGAACAGGAATAGTTCGTGACAACTTTTCAACAAGGGAAGTTTTAGGATCCGGACGCGCTTAGAAAAACTAGCGACACGGAGAATTTTGATAGCTCTCATGGAATATACTACACCGGCAATTATCATCAGTTTTTCTGAACGCGTAATCTTCTACGTGTTCGATGTGTTTTTCTGCATAAGTAATAACGTAGTCTGAAACACAGGACAAAACCTCCAGTTTATTCACCGGGACAAAATAGTCTCTAATTTTTCGCAGTTATAAAACGGATGGTTAAGTCTAGGAAAAGAATTGAGTTTGTAATCAGATCCAGAAGGATAACACTGCCCGAAGATTTTGTTCTGAGTAGTGTATTCACATTAGCACTGGTCAATATGAAGCACATTCACATATCCTACGTCACGTGTTGATTCACAAGTATTTAGTGCGAACACTATCAGAGATATGATGATGTTCAGGTGATGAAAGAACGCCAAAATCTAAAACAAAAAATAATTAAACTTAAACAATTTAGAAAAGATTAGAATAAAGTACATAGTAAGATTATCGAGTCTATTAGTTTAAATAATTACATCACGTGATCATTTTGAATGACGATACCAATAATCGTGGCATGTTAGCGAATTACCATGACCACATGTCTCTCGCACACCGAGGTATATTGTCTCTAGCTATAGCCTCAAGTAAGGGAACTAATCTTGTGGAAGTTTAAATATCATTAAACATTTTCTCTTACTTTCTTGTTAGGCAGTGAGTGCAAAACTATATTTTTATATTTGACGCAAGTACATCATCATTCGATCAAACCTAAATCGACTCAATTAATATGAATAACAAAAAGGCCTACAATTAGTTATTTTCTGTTTTGGTTTACACAATGTACTCGTAGTATTTTAAAAAAGTTATCAAACGCCAAAATAACATTAAAGAATTAAAACTAGCTTTACCCAATGTACGTAGTTTTCCTCATTCAGTGGAGTAAAACTGCATCCATATGATTAAAACCTATTTTCTCGAGAAAAATCGAGTTTAATTGGGAAAACTAGGTTCAATCGCCCCAAAATAACAAAAATGAGGATTAGTGTGATTAGCGCTAATAAATCTAATTTTTCTTCCATTAATTCAAATTGCTACGCCAAATCACATTAACAAGTCAAATCTAGTTTACCCCTGTAACGTGTTTAACTCAATGATGTTATTTTGGCAAGTATACCCTTGAGTCCTTTATGTTGTTTGTTTTGTTTTATAATCATCCTTTAAAGCGCGATGTGTTAGCCACTTGGTCATGGATATACCCTTAAATCGTAATTTGAAATGTAATTTTCAACCTCTGCGATGAGTGAATATTATGATAAAATAAATGAGATTTTAAAAACTACCTTGAAATATGGCATTTCAATTCAAATATGGGATGAAGCAATGTATGATTCGTACATGACACCTTGATTTAATATATAAATTTCATTTAAAAGTAAATACGTCAATGTATTTTCCATGGAAATAGGCAATTTTCTTGAGTACCTAGTTTATATTTCTGGTCTAAAAAAAAGACATGCAATACTCTGAAAACAAAAACAGATAAATAGCATATAGTTATGAATTATCCAACTACAAAAGCTTTTTATTTTATCTTGTCAGAAAAAATATATATCAGCTGGAAACACGTGATAATTATTTGGAATATACTACATTTTCCCTTCATGTAGTCAAACTATTAACATTTTAAGCTTATCCATGGCAAGAAAAGAAACTGCTTTTGTTTTGAACTATACTTTCCTAGCCAAACTTAAGTATCACGTTTATAGTATTTACCACACGGTGTGTCCGTGGTAGAGTAGTTAGAGCATCGCACTTTGAACAATGAAGTCAGCGCAGGTTCAAGCCCCGCTGGAACCTGAGTTGATTTTTGTGAGAAAATTTGAAAGTTTACTTGCGGAAGGTCGATTGTCTCTTGGAACTCTTGGGTATATTGTAACCGGTTCTCTCCTCCACCACTAAAAATTGGCCGCCACCATATAACTGGAATATTCTTGAGTGTATACAGTATTTCAATAAATCCAATGATCAAATAAACAAGTTTTACACTCGCAATATGGTTCGTTTTCCATTTTCTCTTCATTTACATAAAAATTCACGTGAATAAAATATTTTTGACTTCATTTGTGAAATTTCATAGTAAACGAATCAAGATATTTATCAATTGCAAAATTGAAAACTCGTTTACACATTGTAGATGGAAACAAAATATTTCTTATTCTTTGTTATTCAGTTTTCTAAAGCTAAATTTTCGGCAAACGTTTAGATTTATTATTTGACCTTGTATGATACCACTTTCTCTTTAGAAAATACATATACATTTCAAATTGGAGCTCAACTGATGAAGTCTAATTGACAGAAACGATCGTCTTGAGCATTATAACTTTGGTATTATGTTCATAATATAATCAAAAAGTTAATGTGAAACATGTTATCGTTACCTTCCCAGCAATGCTGCAAAACGGATCATCATAGATACACAGCAACCATTCCATTGGTGATATTTTTTGTTTTCCATTTCATTTTACTTCCTAGCTAAGGGTTTATCATACATGTATTTGATAAAGATTGATTGATGCACGTCATCGCTATCAGTATCGTCACTATGTAACAGCAAGGTGGAATGTGGTCAATTTTAACTCCCAAAAATTGTAGGTCATCTAAAGGCCTGAATTCGACACACATAGGCAGGTACATGCAAGTGTCCGTGTGCATAAAAGTCCCATATGGAAAGAAATATCACCGGATTTTTGTCAACAAAATATTCGTTCTCATTACGTACAATACCTTGGTATTTTTTATGTTTTCCATCTAGAAAAGGTTTCAAAATTTGCGAAGTTTTTTCCTTTAGGTTCAGCTTTGTATATTCCATATTGAGATAGGGTATATGCATGTGTTAGAATTTTATCTATGACCTTGCACCTATGCATACAGGTATGTACTTTATATTCACAGTTTTATCCCGTATTCGTAAATACATATGTATTCTTTAATCATGTCAAAAACGCCAAAGAAACAGTATGTTATGTTCAGATGTAGGTACATGTTGCAATAGCCTAACTTGGGATCCAACCACAATTTTGGGAATATCTGTCTGGGGTAAATGAAAAATCTAAAATGAAAATGCTAATTTTCCACATACATAAATATAAAACTAAATATAGCTCCGGGCTGTTGCTGTTAGGGTTAATTTATCACATTTAATCTTGCTGCGCCTTTAACCTAGGTTTGAAGTCTTATCCGGCAAATACTTGAAGCTTGCTGCTTATGCCAACAACTTATTGAACAGACGCCACCTATGTCTCGAAGTATCAGATATAGATCGGTGCAATATTGAACCAGAAACCCTTGTAATATATTCCCCGAAAAAAATGAACCCCACAGTTGTGTGTAGAAATATAGAAATAGATTACTTCCGCAAGTAAACATTACGAAATTTCCCATTCAATGTACGTATAATATATATGCTTAAAATTACTTAGCGGGACGAAGTAATATTTTTTTTTTTTTATATTTATTTTATTTTTGAAGATATTTTCCAATACAAAGTTTGCATACATCAATGATATATATTCCTTTCGTACACATAATTCTAATCATTCGTACATACATAAATACATACATACATGTACACATGAGCACATATTTTCTTTCATATAATATGTTACTTTGTGGGTAAATCTACAGGTATTTATACATTTTAATTTAATTATGATCTTTTATATCATTATTGTTATTATAATTTCTTTTTAACATTTGTATTGTATATCTAAAGAGAGAGAGAGAGAGAGAGAGAGAGAGAGAGAGAGAGAGAGAGAGAGAGAGAGAATTGACAAATTAATTATTTGAGAATATAGATATATGTACTACATTTTTGCAGCAGATGGGGAGACTATAGACTTATAAAAGCACAAAAGATAATGCATGTCATGTACATATGTACATGTATATAATAAAAACATATACACGAGGTGACATCCACATGTATACATACATTTACATGTATATAAATAAGTGTATGTTAAACATACCCATTATTCTATGAAATGATAATATTGCAGAATGCAGGACCCAGTTAATAAAATCTATTATTTTGGGGTTAACTGAGGAAATTGTGCTGACAGAATTATGACAAAATATATTAGTACAAGTTTGATAACTGTAAAGAGTACCCATGGTCATCCTGTATCAAGTAGCTTTTTCCATTTATCCCAATTACTATAGAAAATTCTGTTTATGTTTATCACTCTTGCTGTTTGCAATATATTTTAAGACATTGTAATGATCATAAATTAAAATTCTAAGACATCTTATTGATAATGATTGCTGTAAGCATCTTGTTTTATATATATAGTGTTTAATTAATAATATTATTAAGTTATCAACTAAAAAGTAGATTCCTTTTGGATAGTTAAATAATCCAAAAAATAAAAATTTCCTTATTTAATGGAAAAGGAATGTGAAGACGGTCTAATAATTCAGAGAAATCATTTAGGAAATTTTGTACAAAGTCACATTCCTACAGGGCATGTTCAATTGTTTCTATTTCTGTTTTACACCTATTACAATAGGGGCTATTTACTATACCTGCTCTATACATGTACGAATTTGTTGTTAGAATGTGTTGATTAATTCTATATTGAAACCATTGTAAACTGACTTGCTTTGTAACTTTAAATGGAATTATAAATATTTTCTTCCATGTAGATTCATTAAATTCAAAAATCTCTTCCCATTTTTTTTGGCCTGATGAAATGACACTATTATTAAGAAGTATGTTGTAAAAAGATTTCGCACCTTTCTTGTTTTTCAAAATTGCCTTCAGATTTACTGGTATGATAGGGTATAAAGTGTATTTACAAGGTTTATCATGCTGTGAAAAATATTTATTGATAATAGAAATAATACTGTGATAATGTAAAAAAGTTTGTCTTAATGTTAAATTTTTCTTTAAATTCTTCAAAACTATATAAAAGTCTGTTTTCATCATCTTTGATAAAATCGTTTTTAAAATTACCACTCCTTTTTTAAACCAGTCTTTATAAAAGATACTTTTATTATCAATAGTGAAACTTTTATTGTACCAAATAGGTATTTCTGTTATTGACTTAATATAATTGTCATTTTGCTCTATATTTTTTAACAATTTTTTTCCCAGACTTTAAAAACATCTTTCCAAAACATATTTTTAAATCTATCTTTACATTTAATAATATACTCAACTCCACAATTTGCTAAAATATTTTCATCAATTTCATTTTTTTAAAATTTCTTGCCATTTACTGGAGGTAAGGTATAGCCTCCTTATCCATGTTAATTTAAGTGATTCAATAGATGACATTAAATGTATCATATTGAGACCCCCCTCTATATATTTTTTTACAACAATTTCTCTTTTAAGTTTATCAATTTTGCTATTCCATAGAAAGTTATAGAGTTTCAGTGTTAAGTTTTTTGATGAAATAGTCATCAGGATTAGGCACTGATATAAACAAATGATTAAACTGAGAAATCAAGAGAGATTTTATTATCTGAACTTTTCCTATTGGTGTTAACCTTCTTCTATTCCAAGATTTAATAACTGATTTTATTTTAACTAATTTTTTGTCATAATTCATTTTTGGGAATTTTGTCAAGGTCCACATGGAACTCAATTCCTAATAAAGTGAATGATCTATTTCCCCACTTTAAATTCAGTTCAGGGGATATAATTTCATTGCTATACTTTTTATTTCCCAACCAAACAACCTGCGTTTTATTTAAATTCATTTTTAAGCCAGAAATTTTTGCAAAACACTTTAATTTATTAATTGCTTCCAGTAAAGAATTTTTTGTTCCATCCAAAATTAAAGTTGTATCATCAGCATATTGAGATAAAAGAATAGGATTTTGATTTATTTCTATACCTTTAATTTTCTTATTATTTCTAATTCTAATTGCTAAAACCTCGGCACATAGGAGAAAAATATAGGGAGCAATAGGGTCACCTTGACGGCAACCTCTTTTAATATCAAAAAATTTAGACAAATTACCACCCTGATTTACTGCTGAAATACAATTTTTATGTAAAATTTTTATCCAGGTTTTTATGTCAACGCCAAATTTAAAATAATCAAATACTTTATTCATAAATGTCCATGATACAGAATCGAAAGCTTTTTCAAAATCTATCATTAGTAACATACCTGTGATATCATTTTCATCAGCATAGTGCATAATATCATAAACTAATCTAGTGTTTTCACCTATATATCGCCCCTGAATAAAACCTGTCTGATCACTGTCAATTAACTTATCTAATGTTTTCTTTATCCTATTAGCTATAGACCCAGATGCAATTTTGTAAATGTTATTAAGAAGAGTAATTGGTCTCCAGTTTTTTATGAAATGTCTAGATTTTTCTCCTTTTGGTATACAAGTAATTATTCCCTGTTTTTGAGTCACTGATAATTGTCCCTTTGTAAAGCCATTATTAAAAGATCTTACAATAAAGTTACAAAATTGTCGCCAAAATACTTTTAGGAATTCAACAGTGAATCCATCTGATCCAGGACTTGCTGGTGGACCGTTTGAGTCCCCGAGGGTATACATAAACCTAGTACCTGGTATTTCGGTACCAGTTGTTCATCTTATACTAAAGGAATATTTGGCACTGTTGACACCATTTAAATTCGAAAATTTTCTAAAGCTAAGATAGTCATTTTTTTTTTTTTACAGTGGTTACTCTTAGACGGATTTCGGCTATACTTTTAGATATATTATTTGGCCCTGTATGACACCACTTTATTTTTAGAAAAAACACACATACTTTTCAAATTGGAGCTCAACTGATGAAGTCTAATTGACAGAAACGGTATCGTCTTGAGCATTATAACTTTGGTATTATGTTTATAATATTTTTATAACCACTAGGTCGTTGCCACTGCTGGTGGACCGTTTGAGTGCCCGAGGGTATACATAAACCTAGTACCTGGTATTTCGGTACCAGTTGTTCATCTTATACTAAAGGAATATTTGGCACTGTTGACACCATTTAAATTCGAAAATTTTCTAAAGCTAAGATAGTCATTTTTTTTTTTTTACAGTGGTTACTCTTAGACGGATTTCGGCTATACTTTTAGATATATTATTTGGCCCTGTATGACACCACTTTATTTTTAGAAAAAACACATACTTTTCAAATTGGAGCTCAACTGATGAAGTCTAATTGACAGAAACGGTATCGTCTTGAGCATTATAACTTTGGTATTATGTTTATAATATTCAAAAGTGTTTGGGATGCTTCACTAAGTGTAATTAAACCTTCTAGACTATCAGCTTCATGTTTGTTTAATTTAGGAACATTTGAATTTTTTAAAAATTCCTCTAGTTCAAAATCTTCACTATTCTGACATGAATATAAATTTTCATAAAACTTTTAAATTTCATCTAGTATATTTTCTTGATTAGAAATTACATCACCATTATCTTTGACTACTTTAGGAATTATTTTTGAGGTAAAATTTCTATTTTCCAAATTTCGAAAGCTTTTTCAAAATCTATCATTAGTAACATACCTGTGATATCATTTTCATCAGCATAGTGCATAATATCATAAACTAATCTAGTGTTTTCACCTATATATCGCCCCTGAATAAAACCTGTCTGATCACTGTCAATTAACTTATCTAATGTTTTCTTTATCCTATTAGCTATAGACCCAGATGCAATTTTGTAAATGTTATTAAGAAGAGTAATTGGTCTCCAGTTTTTTATGAAATGTCTAGATTTTTCTCCTTTTGGGTATACAAGTAATTATTCCCTGTTTTTGAGTCACTGATAATTGTCCCTTTGTAAAGCCATTATTAAAAGATCTTACAATAAAGTTACACAATTGTCGCCAAAATACTTTTAGGAATTCAACAGTGAATCCATCTGATCCAGGACTTTTATTGTTCTTCATATTCAAAAGTGTTTGGGATGCTTCACTAAGTGTAATTAAACCTTCTAGACTATCAGCTTCATGTTTGTTTAATTTAGGAACATTTGAATTTTTTAAAAATTCCTCTAGTTCAAAATCTTCACTATTCTGACATGAATATAAATTTTCATAAAACTTTTTAATTTCATCTAGTATATTTTCTTGATTAGAAATTACATCACCATTATCTTTGATTACTTTAGGAATTATTTTTGAGGTAAAATTTCTATTTTCCAAATTTAAAAAGTATGATGTAGGTTTTTCCCCTTCCTCAATCCATTTAACTCTAGATCTGATAAATACTGCCTCTAAGTTTATTAAGTCTCAAATTTTCTAATTCTTGTTTTCTTTCTTTTAGGTCTTCTATATTAACATCTTCACTTGATTCTAAAATTTGTATAGTACTGATAAGATTATTTTCTTGTATATTTTGCATCTTCTTTTTAAAGGCTGAATATGAAATTGTTTTTCCCCTGATTTCGAGTAAAAGTATTTCTAAGAATAGTTGGTCATTTATTTGAAACTGGATTTCTGTATCTGAAATGTCTTTAATATTATCTAAATTATAAATTGGAAGAGCATATTGTGATTTAACTTCAAGTATTAATTTGTTTTATAGTTTCAAGATAATCAGAATCATGTAACAATGAATTGTTAAATTTCCAGAGTCCCCTCCCCTTTTTAAAGTCATTAAAGCTTATAGTAATACAGGGCATTGAATGATCAGATCGGTATCCAGATTCTATATCAGATGTACATATGCTTGACAATAGTTTGTCAAACACAAGAAAAAAGTCTAATCTGGCTTGTTTAAAAGGATTTGTTTTACGCCAAGTATATCTTTTATTATCAGGGTATTGTTCTCTAAAAATATCAACCAAATCAAAATTTTCTACCATCTCCATGACCCGTTCTCTTGCTTTTTGGATTGTTGATATGTTTATAGTTGCTGTAATCTTTTTCTGGATTTAAAAACTAAATTAAAATCTCCACAAATAATACAGGATTTATTATTAAGTAAGCTTAATACATCTATTATCTTATCATAGAAAAGAGGGGAATCTGTATTGGGACCATAAACTGTTATCAAGGTAATTCTATTATTTTCAATTTCTAAGTCTAAAGCAAGAAAATTTCCGTCAAAATCCCTTTTTTTCTAATTACCTTGTATTCAAAGTTATTGTTAAATAATATTGCAACCCCCCTAGATTTTGAATTCAAAGAACTGAAATAACAATCGAATCCCCATTCAGCTCGTATAGTATTTTCATTTTCTGGAGTAAAATGGGTATCTTGTAAACAAAATATATTGTATTTTTTACTTCTAAGATAGGAAAAAAACATCTTTTCTTTTATTTTTATCCCCCAGACCTTGACAGTTTGCAGAAAGTACCTTAATCTCTTCCATTTATTTTGTTGAAAGTATATAATATCTCTAGTCTAACCCAATCCCTGCTTACATAAACATAAATGAAATGCAAGTCCATGTCTGAAGAAAGAAAGAAAAAGAGAAAAAAGGAATTATGAAGAGCATAAAACATAATCTGAAAAAGGTCATTAATACTGACCACTAACTAACCAACCCATAACAAATTATTTTTACATATACACAGAGGTTGTAACAATCACATATAAGTTAGAAAAAGAAATGAATTATCATTATAATAACAATTCACTTTTTACAATATCATAACACAAATAAACATATACATATACACATACACATACACATACATACATACACATATATGTATATATACACATACATATACACATACATACACATATACATATACATACACACATATATATACATTTTATGATCATATATACAATCACTTAAGCCTAATGACTCAATTATTCACATATACAATGTACAAAATTAGCTAAATTACACTAAATACTGTAGACATAACATGTGTCTGCACACAGCTCACTCATATATGCATATTCACATGTAAAATTTCAAAATGTGATAGCACACAAACACACACACATACACCCTCACACACATATGCTGTGATTATAAATGTACATCTATACATATACATGTATACATGCATACACATACACACATACATACAATGTACATACACACACATATACAATGTACATACACATACATATACCATGTACATACATATATACTCATATACCTGTAATTATATAATGATTCAATTATTCTTTTTAGTTTTTAAATGTTTATAGTTGAGGAACAAACAAACAAAACTTATACTCACAGTCATGATAGATTCCAAAAATGGCCAGAATACTTGAACCCACTAAGTATCCTGTGTGTTCAAAGTCTTTTCACTAGGTCACTGTCAACAGGAATATTACAGAATAATACAAAGAAATATATCCTTAAATCTCACATCTATGAATACATATGTAAAACATTGTGTAGAATACATGTATTTGGATCCAATTTGAAACTCCACATGGAAATTAGAGCACTAAGACCATCTTAATAATACCAACAGAAAAACATGCCTCAAAGCACATTCGAACAGCTATAAGTATCCTGAGTATCCTGAGTTAAAGACAACCAGACTGAATTAGTCAGAAGTTCTCATCATTTAACAGAAAATCCTTATCAAGAATAGTATTGTGGGAAATCCTCCTTTTCTTTCCATTTTTAAGTTTTAGAAACAGTTTTCCATCTACACTCCAGGAATTTTCCACACAGTCCAAATTAAATGCCTCTTTCAGTCTCTGTTGATTAATCCTGGTCAAATCTTCAAACACAAGATATTTTTTCCCTTTCAGCAGTTTCCTTTGTTGTAATACTTCAAATTTCTTTCGCCTGTGGGTAAATTTGCAAATTATACTTCTTGCATTGTTCTTTTTGAAAGGTCCCAACCTATGTGCTGTGTCAATGTCTGTTTGACTGATATTCACTCCAAGTTCTGTGTTTACAAATTCAACCACCTTCTGTACAGTTTCTTCTACAGTTTCAAATTTATTTCTGTCGTCAATTCCCAGCAATTCTGATAGAATTTTTTCTGCCATATTGTTCTAAATCATTATATTTGTTTTCCAGGATAAATAATCTGTTGTCACTTTCAATAACCTGTTTTTCTAGAGTTTGTACTGTTTGTTTCAGGTCCTCATTTTCTGTCTCAAGTTCAAACACTCTGCCCTCTAGTCTTTCTACTAGTTCTTTATTTTCCTCTCTAATTTCTTCCCTTAGTCTTGTCATCTGGGAATTCATATCTTCTTTGAGAGAAGAAAGCATCATGAAAATATTATCTAACTTTTCATCTGTACTCATTTTGCTTTTTGAGATGTCACTTATTCTGCCTGAAAAAGTATTTTTCCCTTTTCCACTGATGCTTGCACTTCTGGTACTGGAAGCCATTTAGGCAAAAAAGATTCACAAAATATATTCCCAAAACAGTTTTAAAACATACAGTTATGCATATTTGAAACACGGGTAACTTCACCTTTCCAAAGCTATTGAATTGGTTAGTAGTGGTCACTACAATGGTCACTGAACCATGGTGTGTTCAAACCAATAATTCAAATAATATCCCTTGAAAACACATGAAAATATTTCTCCCAAATTTACTTTGAAGCTATAAATCTTGAAAGTAGTTTGCTATAAATGATTTCACAAAAAATCACACTGAAATATCACATAACAGTTGCAGTATTCCACTTTCTTTTGAGAGAGCAAAAACACAACATCTGAATTGGTGTAAGGTGACCTCTGACTGACGAAGTAATATTTTGATGATTCTAAATATATTCTGAAATGAATAACCCATTGGTAAATGGACGAAAAAGACTGATTACTCTTGCCAATATAATTCTTAATCCGCTATTCTTCATTTTTTTCTAAATTATTTGAGCTATACTAAGACTATTAAGTGGAAGAATTGACAGTCGTTCGGATGATGCTGAAGAAGAGTTCCGAGTAAATGCAGGCTTAATACGCTAAATAACTACAATGGCATCAGTTTATTGCACAGATCACAAGTTTTGGCGCTTCACCCAGAGCTGACTACGTCTCCATATTCTAGTAGAAAATAATAAACAAATAAAAAAGGGAATTGCTATACACGAATGCCAGCAAGACAAGACAAAGAAACAGACAACAACAGGAAAATATAGTATTGTCCGATTCTCATAAGTTGGCGGTGTGGAGTGACCGTTATAAGGTCATTTCTACTCACTTTTCGATAATTACAGGGTTCACGGGAAATGTGTGGTATTACCAACGTGATAACTGACAAGTTACTCTTGCCAGTGTAATATAAATGTATAATCTAAATTTTAAAATCTTCCAGTTAAAAAGTTCACGAGACCCCATCAGCCCTGTCAGGTTATATGGATTTTACTATAGAGGATTCTAAAGAGAATTGACTAAACACCAGATAACAATCAATGTCATCAATTTGTCTTACATAATGTATACTGTGTACATTTCTTCTATTGTTCTCTATTTCTCTTCGTGTCTGCACTAATTCGCTTTGTTATTATTAACTGTGCTGATGAATTGATTTTAACTCTGAAAACACAGAACATCTAACTGCTTGGAAAAAACAATAATATTACCGGGTTTGAGATTTAATTTACCAGTATAGGACCGTTTTTGCTTCGTTGTGGAGAAATTGATATATAATTCGTTTATATTCGAACCACTCTTTCTTCCTTTAAAATTATCCTGGAAATATAAAATTCACATAGCAAAATATAAATCGTAAAGAGGTTCAGAAAAAAATGCATTAATCTGGTAAACATTGGACAATCACGAATCACTGAAAAAACAGATGTTGGATTAGGTGTCATGATGAAGTAATCATACTCTGTTGACCGGTAACACCCGCCATTATCAAACTCAAGTGAAATAAGTTAGAAGTAAAAATGAAGAAGTACCAATTAATAATCGAATCTTAAGTCCATTAGAACACGACGAATTAACTGTGAAATGGTCTCAACATGAAGAACATTTGCGAATCGCAAACGGAATATGATCAGATGTCCGTCGCAAGTGTTCCATTGAAACTTTTCTAGAACGATGAGAGGGTCCAATCGGTTAATAGGTCAAGTTTGGTAAAACGCACGACAAGCAATAGGGAGCACTGTCTGTGCTCCAGAATACGATCTAATTTTATTGAGAGGGGGACTTCATAATGTTTAATAAGATCCCCGTATCGACCATAAAACTTCTTAAACGACGATTCCAAGTGTTCAACAACGTAACCTTGTGTAAGTAGTTCATTGACGAGTCGTTTCGCTTTCAGAATAAAACATTCATAAGGAGAGCATGCCCTGTGAAATGAAAACGCCATAGGCAGGAGAAGATGGAATATTACTACTTAGAAATGATATGGAAATTGAAATTGTCGCGTTTGTCATAAAGGGAGGTCTGAAGTTGACCGTCCTTTCCAATCGATTGTAAACCCTTTTTACAATCAGTTTAGATGATTCAATAAAAACTATCGAACAGATAACGCAACAGTACGAAAGGGTTCCTAGATATTTTATGTCCTAAACTTCAGAGACCAGGGGTCATTTGCGATCTGTCTACTTGTCTGAACTACTTACACAAGGTTACGTTGTTGAACACTTGGAATCGTCGTTTTAAGAAGTTTTATGGTCGATACGGGGATCTTGTTAAACATTATTGTGGTTTCAATGAAATACATTAAAAGTTTTGTTTGCGATTACTCTATGTCACTAAGTGAAATGTTGAGTTGCTCCTGCATGACACCTGATCCCACATCTTGATTTCCAGAGGTTCGTGTCTGTGCAATATTTACCAGATTCGTATCTATATTCTGGACATACTTAAGATTTATACTTTGGTATCTGAGATTTTTTATGATTGTATTCTATTCCTCACGTTTTAGCCGATATGTATTGGTATTAATGAAATCTAGTAGATGTCAATTCGTTTGCTCGGCAATCTTTCCCAGTGTTATGGGACGTTTATATATTCTTGAATGAATTAGCTCACTCGAGCAAAGTGTTTCTTTATCAATGACCGAATTACTGTGTTGAATATATAAACACGCTTAAAAAATAGTTACTTTCTTATTCATCTGGTATTTTATTCTCAATACCGTTTTATAGACAAAAGTAGTGAAACGATATCTGTAGCGTTTTGCAAACAAGTAATTCTAGACAATTCAAGATATTACAAAATATGTATACAATATAAAGTTCAACAAGTGCATCAAAGTCGGTAAACAAATTGTGTGTGGCGTCATATAACAAGATGCCTGATGGGATTTACTGGTCACCTGAGTACAACATGACTGCGGTGAGAATCGTCTAATCGTTGATTCATTATTTCTAAATATGTATAAACTTTTGGCCTCTTTTGGGTCTCAGTTGTTCTTGGTCCTTTTCTTTTAGGATCCATAGATATTCTTATTAACTCTTTCTTATATCTTTATAAAATAAGTTATTCAGTTTTGAATTTTAAAATAACTCATTTGTATAAAATTTTCCCTGCCATTTGAAGACTGTCCTAGTGGCTAGCGTATTGACAGCAAACTTTGTAGATATTGATTTAACATTCATGCATACAAAAGCTAGCTAGTCATCTGATCCTTGATTCATGATATATATATATATATATATATATATATATATATATATATATATATATATATATATATATATATATATATATATATATATATACACAAATTTGTTTTTCCTATTGGCCCATTCGTAGCCCCTATTGGTTCTTATCGATTTTCATTCGGAATCATTATACAGCTTTCGCATGGGAATACTCCTATCAAGTTTAACCAAAATCTTGAGAAGTCGAAAATGTATAAATTTGTTGAAACACTTTTCTTTTTTATTTCTGTTTACCCAAGTGTCTCTGTCCTTGCCCGTTGAACCCATACATCGACATTTTGTCAAAATTATCCCAAGATAATTCCTAATAACTTTCTCATTTATTTGTGTATACAAAAAGTCAATCAGTTTTTTTTATTAAGCCATTTGTATAAAACTGTATCCTAAGTTATTAATGTGCCCCCTAATAGCTCGTTCATTTATTCATTTCATTTTAATTCGCAAAATTTGTAGATACTGACATACAGTCAGGTATACAAAATTAAAAAAAACTCGATGCGACTTCACACGGGGATACTTTTGGTTATAATTTGCAAACTGATTCCTAAAAAATTGTAGAGGTTACGACGAAAGATGTATTTCGACAGAATAAGACGATAGCAACTTGGCACCCTGAACCTTTAGTTGATTCTTGAATTCTCTGCGAGGTTTCAACTTCGCGAAACAGAATGCATTGTAATTCATTTGGCATTTTGTGAAATTTAGTAACACACATTTTTGTTCTTACACATAAATATTTTCTTGTCAGTTAAATAATATCTACATATAAGTAGCGTGTAGTTATAAGTGACATTCTGAAAATGAAAAATAAAACATGAAAAACATAATCCTATATATTCTTCTGTATATACGATGGTTTATCACATTTTTACGTGATGGCCATGGTGTCGTTGAATGATACATTTAATGTACATTATGTATGAAATCAACCTGTGAACACTCGGATATCGATTTTTCAAGATTAATTGTGTTATTTATCCAATGTTCTACCATATAAAAAACAAAGAACGTAATAACCAGATATGTATTGTTACATTTCTTAAATCGACCTCTGTAAGCCCGAAAATTGTTATCTAAACGTCAAATAATAGTCAATTAAACGGCATTTACAAATACACAATAATGTCTACCCTAAATTATTTATGTACTTTTCAGATATTTACGAATGCATGAAGTCGCAATGCTAAAGCTATACAATACATTAATTCCATATCTTGCAAGTGCTGTATATATATATATATGTGTGTGTGTGTGTGTGTGTGTGTGTGTGTGTGTATGTGTGTGTGTGTGTGAAAAAAGATTCTTACACAAACTATAATACAATTTCCCGCCAGATATTTAAATTCGGGAGGAGGTGCCTCAAAACGACATTGAAATAACACTGACAGTAGTCATTGTTCCTATCTGCATCGTACCTACGGTTATCCAGTTGTGAATAAATCACTTTTATTGTGAAGATTATCTTAATAGAAACGTCAGTAGAATCACCATTGTGACAATCCAAACGTTATTAAAACCCGCCAAATAATGTAAATCGGACAATATTACCAAAACATCTTTGAGTAATCAATCATGTGGCCTGCGTTGACCTGGATCATCTCTGACGTAGTGTCACATATCAAAGAGATATTCACTCATCTGTGGCACGTCGAATCTTACACGTGTTTGCTATCGTAACAAAAAGTCATTGTTGAGAATTATTTCGATGCACAGGTCAATCAAAGTAGCATGTCTTTTATTTATTCGAGACGTTTGATAGAATTCCACTGTGAACTTTCCTTTAAGTCATCTTTTCTTTTGTCAGACATTTCCTCATGTTTTGTTTTATAAGCGTTGCAAGTATAAAACGTATTGAATTTATTTGCCAATATTGCCATAGGTAATGCCAGAAGAAGAATGCCAGACATTGCCGTGATTCCTCCCACAAAATAGCCTTGTGGAGACTTGGGATAATAATCCCCATAACCAACAGTTGTCATGGTAATAAGAGCCCACCACATTGATACAAATAAATCAGTGAATGGATTGTTTGATGACTCGAATTCAGACCAATACATCATAGAACCGAATACCGTAGAAAATGACAAAACTATGACAACGAACAGGAATAGTTCATGACAACTTTTCAACAAGGAGAGTTTTAGGATCCGGACGTGTATGGAAAAACTAGCGACACGGAGAATTTTGATAACTCTCATGGAATATAATACACCGGCAATTATCATCAGTTTCCTGAGCGAGTAATCTTTTGTGATTTCGGGATGGCCGTCTACATAAGTAATGACGTAGGCCGAGACACCGGACAAAACTTCCAGTATATTCACAGGGTCAATGAAAAATAGTCGCTTCTTTCTCGCAATTAGAAATCGGATAAATAAATCTAGAAGAAGAATTGTGTTTGTGGTCAGATCCAGTAGGGATACAATAACTGATGCTTTTGTTTTGATTATCATTTTCATATTCGTACTGCTTATGGTCAAGTTGTATTGTTGAAACACATTCTTATCGCGTACATCACGTGTTGATTCACAAGTATTTAGTGCGAACACGATTAGAGATATGATGATATTCAAAGCGATAAAAACTGCAAAGATCTGCAAAATAGAATTACAATCATTTAGAAAATAATAGAAAAACAGAACATCGTAATAATAAAGAGTAGATTCATTACGGTGATTTAAATCACGTGATCATTTCAAAACGGAGATATCGAAATTGAGGCACGTTATGGAATTATCATGAGTACAAGTCCATAACACAGTGAGTCACCTTACCTACAGACTTAAATGAATGATTAAACCATGGGGACAATTAAAGTGAATATCATTAAGAATGCTCCCTCACACAGGTGGTGAGGACAACATTCTATTTCACCTTAACTTATTTGTGACAACTAAATGATTAGTTGACCATCGCTAAATAAACTACATGTACTGAATACGTGGACACTTTCGCTCCCATTTGATTTTGACCATTTTCGTCCTTTAGGCGAATTTTAAATGAAAATGAAACTTTTAAGCTAAATAAATCAAGCACGGATATATATGTCATCCATGTGGCTATGGTGTTTAAGGGCGAATTTTAGACATGGTGAATATGTTTTCTATCGTAAAAGGATGAACATTTCGAGGTTAACAGTAAATTAGTATAGATGAGTACAAAAGCCTATATTCAGTGATCTCCTGCTTCATTTATAAAATACTGGCGGTGGCTTAGATATAGTATCATAGATGTTAGAATTCTTTTATAGCCCTAGGTCTGTATGGGGGATGAAATTTCAAAATTCTGCGATAAATGGCCTCTCCAGTGAAAAGATGCTATGAAAATTAAATACAAATACATAAGGATACAATGTAAATGTATTTTCCTTGGAAATAGGCAACTATCCTTGAGTACATATCGCATTTGGTCATTTTTTTTCCCATTCAGAGACAAATCAGGTGGAAATACAAGATAAATATTTGGAATATACTATGTTTTTCGGTGATGTTTTCAAACTGTGAAAATTGAACCTCGTCGATATCAAAATGCGATATCACAAACATTTGTGGACACATTTATTTTCACGTCAAGCAAACATCAACAAAACCAAGAGTCCTACATTCAATTCAACCACAGTTCATACTCATTTCACTCTTCCGGTTTATTGTCATGAAAAATCACGTAAATGAAATATCCTGACTTCCTGTTAAACTCTCAGGTAAATAAATCTAAACACTAATCAATCTGAAATTGCATATATTTGTAATCACTTATGCATTGTGGATAGATACAAAACCATTTTTATTGTTTAATGATTGTTTTGAACAGAAGGATGTTGGAGTACATGTTAAACATTAAAAAGTTATAGTTACCTTCCCGGCAATGCTGCCAAACGGATCATCATAGACCCGCAGTAACCATTCCCTTGGTGATAGTTTTTTCTTGGTCCATTCCATCTTGTTGTCCTGCTCAGGGTTTACCATACACGTGTTTGACACAGACTTATTGATGCACGCCATCGCTGTATAACTATCAGTATCATCACCATGTATGGTTTTATAACAGCAGGGTGGAATGTGGTCAATTTTAACTCCCCAAAATTGTAGGTCCTCTAAGGCCTGAATCGGACACACATAGGCAGGTACATGCAAGTGTCCGTGCGCATAAAAATCCAATATGGAATGAAACATCGCTGGGTTCTTGTCAACAAAATACTCGTTCTCCTTACTTACAATATCTCGGCATGTTTTATGTTTTCCATCGAGAAAAGCTTTGAAAGTTTGCGAAGTGGTTAAAAATATAGTTCCCCTTAGGTTCACTTTTGTGTATTCCATGTCGAAATAGTTCTGCTTCAAATATATCAAAAGCAACAATTGAAAATGTGAGGATTGACAACAGATGTGTTATACATAGATTTAAATCTCAAAGAGTACTGAAACCAAAACCCGTGACTGGACCGACTATAATACTCTCCTATAATCGATGCTACTAGTATGCCTTGCTGTCATCTATCTATGTATCATGCCGATGGATGTTTAGTGGTTTTATAAATCTTTAATTGCAGATTTATTGTTCGAGGTTGTTAACAAATAGCGGTGTGATTGTGATTGAACCGGACCGCTAAGAATATTAAAATTGCATTAGCTAAGTTAGGAATATTGTGTGTAATAATCATGAAAAGATTGTATACCATAAAAAATATCACCCGACAATACGACCCGTCGAAACCAGAGTGCAGATGCCAAAAAATCATTAATATTGTTTGTGTTTACACGGAAACTGAAACATGAC
>BROG01001280.1:72500-80069 GCA_030159075.1 Atrina japonica | reverse complement strand
AAACCCTAAAACCTAACCCTAACTTACCTAATTAGGAGTCGCCTAAAATAGCGTAAGTAATTCTCCCTAGACCAGTGTTCCTTAGGTGTTTAAATCTTAACTGGTATGGGAATTGACAAGACGTTGATGCATTTAAATGTCCATTGAAGTGCTTTTCTTGTTTTCATAATACAAATGGCATTGACCTACACAATGACATAACATAACAATTAGGCACATGACAATAATACTCAAAAATATTTCTCCGATAATCAAATGATATATCGTTAGAGTCTATATATCTGAATCGATTGCAAATTAGACAGTAAACATATCGCGCACGTACCGCATTGAGTACATATTTCACCTGAAGTTTCGATCTTTACACCAACATTAAATACCACAATATTCGTTATATCCAGCAGTAACTCTATGTTTCTATACTCGGATCTTCTCGAACAACAGCAACAACAGAAACTAACAAATCGGATCCTCTTAAACTAGTTATTTACAGTTTAATTAAACTGATAAACAATTAAGAAGATAGGTTATTTTGTTATTTTTATTTTCATTAGAATCAACTACATTATGTATATGTCCTGTGCTGTTATAGAATAGATATACAAATGCACGATAAAAATTGTATTTAAAGATATAAATCGTTGAATGTAAAAAATGCAAGTACAAAAATGAAAACATATATAGAAATAGACTCTTCAATAAAAACAAGCAAATGTGTATTATTGTCATTTGCATTTTTATATACCCTGTAAACATTCATAAAATTATATAATTACCACATACCTTTACTAAAACATATAATTGCAAAATCATATTATATTACCATGTATACATATATTCTCGAAGGTATCTGATTGAACACAATAATAACACTGTTTCGGGTTTGTAATTTATCCGTTATTATTCTAGATCTTTTTTGTCTTCATATCACGTGACTATCGATTAACTGTGGGCATGGATCACCAACGCCAGTGCACAGAGACCGGGAATTACATTACCAAAGTGAACAGTGCCACGAAACGTACGAAACCGAAACAATGCTATTTGATTTTAACTAACACATATTTACGTTTATCTAAAAATTTAAAGCATTGAAAGAAAAAATGAAATACCAATTGATATTCGAAATCAGTAAAATACGAGAGATTGGATATTATAAAAATCGGTACGTGATAAACAGGACAATTTCAGATTCAAACAAGATGAACCGGGTTTCCGGAAAATGGTATTTTTAAAAGTGCTTGTTCATACATCATAAGGTAGAATATCTATTGTTTTATTTAGAACAATGATTTTGGTAACTCCGTGATAACTACATCTAGATAAAGCACTGTAAACAAATGGAAACATATTCATGTAATTCGGGGTATTTCTGAATGAGTGTATTTAAAGAAACAAAAATAATTTTTAGATCTTTTTCATCCCTGATCGTGGTAATTGTGAATGCTGTGTTTCTATGTTTAATACACTGCAATATTTCAGTGATAGATATACAAGTATTTTATAATAATAATAATAATAATAATAATAATAATAATAATAATAATAATAATAATAATAATAATAATAATGATAATAATAACAATGAAAATGAAAATAATAATAATAATAATAATAATAAAATAATAATAATATTATTAAATTATTATAATAATATTATTATTATTAATTATTATAATAATAATAATTATTATTATTATTATTATTATTATTATTAATAATATTATAATAATAATAATAATAATAATAATAATAATAATAATAATAATAAATTAGTTTTAAAAAATTCTGTGAAAAACATGTTGACGCAGCGATACATAAAGTTTAACATGGATTGGAAAATTGAGTGACTTGTAGTAATCACTGTAGAATTGTATCAAATTGCGCAAGTGCAAATAAGTAAGTAACATGTAAACATTGCAAAAGGACGGAATTTAACATGATCATTGATTGTCATTAAAATGTATAGAAAGACAAGGGGTACACATATTGTTGAAAATATTTTCAAAAAATAGCCCAAAAGAAACCCAGAAAAAAACAACAACAATAAAACAATAACGTTAAGACGAAAAAGCAAAATAAATCTAGTTGAGATAAAACAATAATTTGGTACATATTAGTAACAATAAATATAATAAAACAACAAAAATCTTAACTTAAATATATCAAAGATAAGACAGTGAATAATGAAATAAGTAAAAAGCTGGAGTCAACTGCAATTTATCGCTATCTATAGAAAAGGTAAGGTGAAAGTACCTTTAACCTAACCCTAACCCTAACCCTAACCCTGAAAACATAACCCTAACCCGAAACCTTAAACCTAAACCCTAAGGATAGCCTGATCGTTGATAAAATTCAAGATGGCGGCAGCGACCGGCAAACAGCAGACTAGCCAAACTGAAAGTATGTATTGGTGAAATCTCCCTATTAGCATCTCTCTTAGATGTATCTAACTCTATTGTAGAGATCTTGTATTAAATTTTTCCTCGCATATATTTTTCTTTTGTGTACATATTAATGTTTGGGAATTGGAGTATTATTGTTCATAAAGTGACTACTTCAATGCTGAGGTTTCAAAACTGATGTAAAACCGGATGTTGCTCATTTAACACAAAAGGCGATCATGCAAACTAGCCTTTCACATTTTATCGTTTCCGATTTATGAATTAACAAATTATAAAAGTATGTAAAAATAAAGCAACTGTATGCAGACAGTCATATGCAGATTGGAGGTGTATTCATATCGTGGTTACGCAGCGTTCGTTAATTCAACTATATGAAGATCACTCATCCAGGTGAGAATTTCGTTAAAACTTTTCGTATAAAATAACACAAATATCTTGTTGAAAATAACATACTTTAAAATGAAGTTGTTTCAAGCACCAAATTGATAGTTAAAAAGTAAAAAAGATTAAATTGTTTTGGAATCCTTTAATACATAAAGTCGTTTGGTTAAGCAGTGTTTGTTTAATTGCACTAATTACAGACCATACCTCTAGGCGTAAATTTTGTGATAATTGTTTATTTTAATTAGCTAATATATCCTTTTGGAATTGTATGAAAGTTATATTTCAACATCAGATGTTTTAAAAAATCATGAGAAATTATTCAATCGATTAAAATCCTTTAATTGCACAAAGTTGTGTTGTTTCGCAGTGTTTGTTCATTCAACACCATGTTCACCACTCACCCAGACGAGAATTTTCTTATATTGTTTGTCTCAAATACCTTTTAGATACGGTTGCAATTTACGTACCACAAAATTGCAAAAAATATTACTGTGATTTCTGAATTAATTAAAAATCAAAATCACGGTTACCAAAGTTTAATTTTTCAGGGTGTCCAGGAGGCAATTGACAAATCTGTTGAACATTGGGAAAACACGGATCTCTGGAAAGTCAGATACCGGAACAGATGCAAATTATTTAATAGTTAAAAGGTCTTTACCTCTGTATACCGATGCTAAATATGAAAGTTTGATAACAAATCATTATACAAGCTTAGGCACGGGGTAGGCCATCTTCCCAAGTCCAGGTTTTCCGATCCACTCCGTTACTCCCATACCTTGACAGATTATATTTCATATTTGGCGGTAACAGGCGGCGACATCTAGCGCCGATCTTAAATTTCCCTTAAATTGATCTGACACTGCCAACGAAAAGACTCGTGGCATAGATTGCACGTCGTCATTATTCTGTGTTTACGTACCATCCTCTTTATCATGTGGTCCATGCGTAATCGATTGTTAGACGCATTCTAATTGGTTCATTAAAACGCTACTTGTAGCAAATAGAAAACGACGCCGCGAAGTCACAATATACAGGCCAAATCTGTCAAGGTGTGTGAGTAACTGAGTGGATCAGAAAACCTTAGCCTGGGAATATGGGAGTAATATGCTTTATAATTTTAACATACTAAATGTAAAACTTAAACAAATCGTTTCTATCTATGATATAGTAATATTTATGTTATTATTAATATGGTGTAATATTATGTTTATTAGCAAAATAAAAATAATCAAAATATAAAACAAAAGTCGGGCTATACATCGCTTTGTTGACTTTTAATATACTGTGTAATAAACCAATCTCATGAGAGTAAAACATTAAACGTTTATAAATGACAAACACCATACACTAGAAGACAACAATATCAATTTCATATAAGTGAAATCCATAATTTAGATATACACATCCATAAACGGATATACCAAACCAATATAAAACTAAACTGTAAAATAATACACGTTTAAAAATGGCTAAAACAATACATATTAGCACTTGTAAATGAACACACCACTTAAGCCAAACCGATGTGATCCCTAGTTAAAGATGTTCCTTAGACATCTGTGTCCAAAATTTATCTCAACTGATGTTGTCTTAATGAGAGAAAGAACCACTTCGAGCAAATAATTATGATTTCGTCTAAACGTATTTTCAGTATTTTTTTTTTATATCTGCTAATATACAAAAGTTAAACTTGGGTTTTAAAATATAAATCTCTTAATAATAATAATAATAATAATAATAATAATAATAATAATAATACTTGACCGCTTTTCAACTGAATGAAGTATCATTTTAGTACCAACCTACTCAGTAACAATATATCCATTGCGAATAATGTGACTAAAATGTTTGAACACAAAGTAAAACAGTAATGAAAACAAAATGGAAGATCTATTTTGAATATGGATTACAAAAATAAATGGTAAACAAAATTCATACAAATAACTTACCATATTAAATACATATCCTCCGTGATTTTGATTTAATAGCTGTCCATTTAACATCAACTCGTAGGATGATATTTGAGTATTCACTTCACTCGACGACACAATATATTGTATTCGAATAACGTATTCGTTTATATACATTTTCGACTATGTTCATTATCTTAATCGCTGTGAATTAGTTACGTTACTGCTTGACACGTATTTTGGCCAGGATGTGGTTATGTATGAATTCTCTCTCGACACCGGAACATTGCCTTTAAAATGCTCCTTCATATATTTTCAGGGTATAGGTCAAAACTAAATTTTCATTATGACTATCGTAAATATTTGATGAATTTAATAGAAATAAATAAACTTAAAAATTACATATGAAGAAAACAGAGAAAATAGAAGGCATTATGAGTCTTTTTCAAGCTATTTTAAGGTTGCATTGTTACAAAAATGTAACTTAAAGATAATTTATAACAAAATAGAAAAGAAACATAACTTTAAGAACAAATCTAAATACATTTCCAACGTATGTTTGAAGTCCTTCAGCGACGTTTTGTATTAAACAATGTCAATTCATAAAAACTAACTTTACTTGCTGTCCAGTTGCTTATTTTCAATTTACCCAGATGATATAGCTGATATTTTTTCGTCTAATCCGATCAATCTTACATAATTCCTATCCACATCCTCTCCTATGTTTTCTGTCTGCAATGACAAGACAAACAATAAACTTCCAATTTTTTTAACTTCATCTACAGCTGATGGTATACCCGTATCAGGGGAAGAAATTTTAATATAGGTAAAATGATAATAATGGAAACAATAAAACATATTTATTTTCCGATACCTACCATACAAGCAAGAATTCTCCACGGACAATAATTTGTGGTTGCGGTGGCGTTTGTCAACAGTTTGAACTCTCTTACTGAAATGCAAAACGTTTATATGTTAGTTTTTTGGAGTACGCTGCAGTTATACTCATAGAATAAGTATTAATTAATTGTAAATGCATTATTATTTTTATCATAAATAAGTATCATTACTATTTACAAAACTTCAGTTACTATGTTTTTAAAATTCAATGCAAATTTCAAAATTAAATTTTATTTTTGAAAACAATAGATATCCATTTTTATGTATTTCATGAAAACTTTTATTTAAGGTAACTAATTTTACTTTTATCATTCACCGACATTTAATTAAGATTTAACAACTTCTATGCACTGTATAGTGTTACATGTATCATCATTTTAACACATCCTGAATTTCAGTTCAGTTCGGTATCCGTTCTTTCATTTAACACCCACTTTACACTTCCTCCATAAACTGCAAACAAATCAGCACACGATGTGCTCTGTGACATTTTCTGCCACAAGAAAAAGACTAACGTGTTGAATTGTCAAAAAATATTATTTTAGTTTCCAATTGGTTTTTAGAAATTCATATTGAACAAACAATAGAAGGAAATGGATCACTTTCAAACTTAAACTTTTTGAACTGACGAATGTTTGTACTTCTACTGACATTTTTACTTGACCAGCCGGGCAAAGATCAATTAAAATCTTATTGCCTGGTTCCAACTTTTACTTGCCCCGTGCAAGCGGACTACCATTAACGTCGAGCCACGATTAATCGGAGTCACAAAATTCGTTTTTTGGCTCGTCAGTCAAACTTTACTTTTCTGAGAAAAACCGCGAGGCAGTGATTTTTTTAATGAAATGTGAATAAAATGGTTTCATCGGCAATATTCTTTCGCGCTTATTTCTTAATTGGCCTGACGTTTTCAGAAAAGCAATATAAAGTAACCGTATAATCGTAATTTATTTGTTTATGTCAGTGTAGTAAAGGGAATCTTAGATATCAAACAGATGACTATTTGATGAGCAAGATTTTATTCATAAATTCAAACCATTACTTAAAAGAACCTATCCCACACATTTCATGTTATGCAAAGGAGTAGCACTAATATCAGATTAACTATTATAAACATAATACCAAAGTTATAATGCTCAAGACGATATCGTTTCTGTCAATTAGACTTCATCAGTTGAGCTCCAATTTAAAAAGTATGTGTATTTTTTAAAGAGAAAGTGGCATTATACAAGGCCAAATAATATCTCCAAAAGTATAGCCGAAATCCGTCTACGATTAACCACTGTAAAAAAATGACTATCTTAGTTTTAGATTTTTTTTTAATTTAAATTGTGTTAACATTGCCAAATATTACTTTAGTATAAGATGAACACCTGGTACCGAAATACCAGGTACTAGGTTTATGTATACCCTCGAAACACGTGTCGCAAGGTAAGTAAATAAAACTAAAAACTGTTTTGTGATGTGGCATTCTTTATATATATTAATAAATAAATAAATAAATAAATAAATAAATAAATAAATATATAAATTGAGACATGCAGCAAATGTTCATAATAATCAAGTGTGAAAAGTGTGCTATGTGAATTATATATTCATGTTGCCAATGTATTTATTAAATTTGCTAAAACTTCATTTACGTACGACAATCACTACTCTTGTTCAAAGGTGCCGGGTTACAGTCTAACGGAGCTCCTGGAACCATGGCAAGATGACATAAAAAAGAAATCAACATGACTCCGACAATATTGACTGTGGTATTCATAATGTTGTACGTTTATGAGCAATTGAATACTTGCTTTTGACCACTGATCATCAAACATGACCTTTTTATATATTCCAAGATGAATTCATGACTAATACATCTCAGGATCAACGATAAAAATATCTACAAAAACACGGATGTAAATAATTGCACCCATTGTTTTGGTAACTCAGCCAATTACAGCTTACTCTTTATACGTAGGCCA
>BROG01001280.1:50000-65000 GCA_030159075.1 Atrina japonica | reverse complement strand
AAAAGATAAACTTAATGAAAACGCTAGTGAGTTTATTATCATTGGCGGGAATTTTAAATACTTGTCTTGATTATTGCAATTACAATCCAAATACTGACATTGTTATACGAGTTGATGGTAACCGCATAATCAGAGACGTGTAGAAATGTATAGCTCTGGTTTAGTAAACTGACAGTGTCTGAATGGCTAAAATCTATACGATGGTTGATTAAATTCTAAAACTATGAAAAAAAATTATCCCTTTGTATTCCAGTGATCCAGAAGTGGTAACCGAACTGGATAGATTTCATGACCAATATGTACTGGTCTCAACAGCCAAAGCCTGAAATAATATAGTTTTTTATTTGTAAGGCACATTACTATAGTTGTTTATTAGAAGAACTATGGTTTAATACGAATTCTGGTAACCCTATATACACACGTAGTCCCACTTTCAAATGACGAGATCCTTCAAAATCACGTGTCCGTATTACGCTCTTTTGATGTACCTACAACTGATACTGATTTTCAGCTACCATATTTATATTGGCTACCTGAACTGCACAAAACCCCATATAAGCAGAGGTATATAGTAGGATCGAGCAAATCATCTACAAAATCGTTATCTTTACTCCTTACCAAGATACCGTCAGCCGTTAAGGCGAAACGTCAGCAATACTGTATAGTTGCTTATTCCAGAAGAGGTGCAAATCAGATGTGGATACTTTTAGAACATTTGAAGGCACACAATTTTTCTCAAGTTCACAGTATGAAAACATATGACGTATCTATTCTTTACATAACAATTGAACAAAAATAATGAAAAGAAAGACTTTTTAGCGTCATAGGCAACTGTTTTTCACTAAAGGTGGAACCCGAAATTTTAAATATCTAGTGATTGGTTATCATGATACTTATTTTGTCCAACATCAATCTGATTCTACACATAAATACACTGGAATCGATATAAAAAAGAAGCTTGAATTTTTAATAGACAATGTATTTGTAATCTTCGGAGACGTGGTCTTTCATCAAATTGTCGGCACAATATGAACAATTTGTGCCCCTTTATTGACTGACCTGTACCTTTATTCATACGAAGCAGACTTCATTCAGAGACTCTTAAATCAGAGGAAGATAGCGGCGTCTTTTAATTTGACATTTAGATATATCGACAACGTTTTGTCGATTAATAATGACATTTTTCATACATATGTCAATGCGATATTTCCAAGCGAACTAGAAATTAAAGATACAACAGAATCAAGCACATACGCTTCATACTTAGGCATTTTACTTACTACAGACACAGATGGAAAATTAATAACTAAGCTATTCGACAAACGCGACGATTTCGGCTTTCCCATAGAAAATTTTCCACATTTAAGTAGTATTATCCCACAGTCACCTGCACCTGAAATTTATATTTCACAAATGATCCGATATGCCGGAGCGTGATCAACATATGAACATTTTATATACATATGTAAACTACTCAATGACAAATTATTGACACAGGGATTTGGAAAAAGGCGTTTGATGTAAACATTCAGCAAATTTTACGGTCGATATAATAGTCCTGTTTCACTTTGCGATAACCTGTTCGTTTGGCGGTTGTTAAGCGTCTGTTCCAATTGATGGGGGTTGTTAGTCCATCACAGCGGGTCTTTTGACCTAGTTGTACCTATCCATCTTTACCTGGTACATCATTAAAGATTTATACTTAGGTATCTAAGATTTTTATATCAGTATTATGAATCAAAATCTTGAAATAGTTCAACCCCAATCTGATGCTACACATAAATACACTTGAATTGATATATAGACTTTAAGGAGGTATAATCAGAGACATATAATTGCTGTATGTCTGTGGCTGTATAATACATCCAATACTGATTTCAGCTACATATATCCAAAATATATCGCAGGTTTATTTGAATAAAGGATATAATAGTTTTTACTGAGAAAATGCAGCATGTTATTTTAGAATTGATGAATTAGCAAAACCCTGCATGCATCACAAAATTTTATTTCAAAATAAGTACAATCATGATCATGAAATAATTACATTTTTTCACACCCTTTACCATTGAATTCACAAAGATATTCAATTTTCTATGTGACAGTACTATACCCTTACACTGTACATTCCCCCAGTAGCAAATATGTATAACGTCAGATGTAAACACTTTCCCAACTTCAACGACTGTTGAGATTTACAATTGATGCACAACAACTTCAACGACTGTTGAGATTTACAATTGATGCACAATAGCAAATAAAAGCTATACACATGCATAAAAATCCTATATTCATATATATATATATATATATATATATATATATATATATATATATATATATATATATATATATATGAATATATATTAAAGAGAGAGGTGTTAAAAAGTTTAAAAAATAGTTTATTTCAAAATTATTAACAAACAAATACATTTCAAATACCAGTAAAACTTTTACTCGTAAAAATGCAATCGATAAAAAGGTTACATATAATTTTATTTTATTTACATAAAACAAAACAAAATCTACATTCCTAAAATTTTGTTGGCATCACAATGACCCTTAAATGTGTGAACCTGTTTTTCTATTTTACTTACTTTTCAAACTCGCTCACTCAATCACTCACACATATTCTCTTTTTCTTATCTCCTGTAACCGTTCCCTACAACGAATATAAAAGACAGCGTTTAGGACAATCTATCTTTGTTAAGATGCATGTCTTAGCTTTGCAATGTTCAAAACTTTTTACGCCTTCGATTAATGACACCAGGGTAACCAGGTGTTAAATATAACCAAAGGTAGTTTTAAAGGTAACCAGGTTTATCTACGGGGAAGTAGATGTTAAAGGTAACCAGTTTAAAAGTTAAAAAGGTAATCAGTGTTAAAGGTAACCAGGTTTAAAAGGTTACTACGGGGAAAGGTAGTCAGATGTTAAAGGTAACCAGGTTTAAAGGTTACTACCAGTGTTAAAGGTAAGGTTTAAGGTTACTACGGGGAAAGGTAGTCAGATTACTACGTTAAAGGTAACCAGGTTTAAAAGGTTACTACGGGGGAAAGGTAACGGGGTAAAGGTAGTCAGATGTTAAAGGTAACCAGGTTTAAAAGGTTACTACGGGGAAAAGTAATCAGGTTTTAAAAGGTTACTATGGGGAAAGGTAGTCAGATGTTAAAGGTAACCAGTGTTAAAGGTAACCAGGTTTAAAAGGTTACTACGGGGAAAGGTAGTCAGATGTTAAAGGTAACCAGGTTTAAAAGGTTACTACGGGGAAAGGTAACCAGTGTTAAAGGTAACCAGGTTTAAAAGGTTTAAAGGTAACCAGGTTTAAAAGGTTACTACGGGGAAAGGTAGTCAGATGTTAAAGGTAACCAGGTTTAAAAGGTTACTACGGGGAAAGGTAACCAGTGTTAAAGGTAACCGTGGTTAAAGGTAACCAGCGTTAAAGGTAACCAGGTTTAAAAGGTTACTACGGGGAAAGGTAACCAGTGTTAAAGGTAGTCAGATGTTAAAGGTAACCAGGTTTAAAAGGTTACTACGGGGAAAGGTAGTCAGATGTTAAAGGTAACCAGGTTTAAAAGGTTACTACGGGGAAAGGTATGTTAAAAGGTTACTACTACGGGAAAGGTAGTCCAAAGTAACCAGGTTTAAAGGTAACCAGGTTTAAAAGGTTACTATGGGGAAAGGTAGTCAGATGTTAAAGGTAACCAGTGTTACTAAAGGTAACCAGGTTTAAAAGGTTACTACGGGGAAAGGTAGTCAGATGTTAAAGGTAACCAGGTTTAAAAGGTTACTACGGGAAAGGTAGTCAGGTTAAAGGTAAAAAGGTTACTACGGGGAAAGGTAACCAGTGTTAAAAGGTACTACGGGGAAAGGTAACCAGGTTTAAAAGGTTACTATGGGGAAAGGTAGTCAGATGTTAAAGGGTTTTATACTACGGGGAAAGGTAACCAGTGTTAAAGGTAACCAGGTTTAAAAGGTTACTACGGGGAAAGGTAACCAGTGTTAAAGGTAACCAGGTTTAAAAGGTTACTACGGGGAAAGGTAGTCAGATGTTAAAGGTGTTTAAAAGGTAACGGGGAAAGGTAATCAGGTGTTAAAGGTAACCAGGTTAAAAGGTTACTACGGGTCAGATGTTAAAGGTAACCAGTGTTAAAAGGTAACCAAAGGTAACCAGGTTTAAAAGGTTACTACGGGGAAAGGTAGTCAGATGATAAAGGTAACCAGGTTTAAAAGGTTACTACAGGTAGTCAGGTTAAAGGTAACCAGGTAACTACAGTGAGTTAAAGGTAACCAGGTTTAAAAGGTTACTATGGGGAAAGGTAATCAGGTGTTAAAGGAAGCCAGATGTAAAATGTAACCACGTAAAAAGGAAGCAGATGTTAAATATAACCAGGTGTAAAAGGTAACCCACATATTACAGGTAACCAGCTTTTAAAAGTAACCAGATGTTAAAGCTAACCACGTGAGAAGATAACCAAGCCTTAAAGGTAACCAGGTGTTAGGGTTAGAAAGATAATTTTCCAAATATATTTTTTTCAAAAAAGGTACAAGATGTTTGAATGGTATGAAGACATTTTACCAAGAGAAGTCTACAACAAATACTTAACTTGTAATATAAGTAGCTTCTCTTTAGACATATAATACTACATTGTAGCAAGTAAAAATGAAAGAGATCCAACTCCATCCGTCGGAAATGTTACATGGAATCATGTCGAGTTCGTATCAAAATATACACACAGAAATAGTTGAAAAAGGTGTTTTTAATAAATACATAACAAATATTTATCAAACAAAACAATAGAACATCAACTTAGACTCTAAATAAAAATATAGGATAGTATTTTTATATTTGATTTATAATTGCTTCTTTATGTAAAATTGACTTACAAGTAGTTGATATACTTACTGATTATGTAGATATAAACATTACAATAACACATAAAAGTCCCAAAAAGCGTATATCGTATGGCCATAAATTTACAATGGTTTACTTTAACTTATAAAAATAAATAAAAATACTTTAATCCAATTTGTTTTACACATCCTTTCCATATTAGGTGATTGCTGTCATCATGAATTATCTTATAAATAACTTTTTGATTTTCCTTACACCACTCTGATTTTTGTTTAAAAGAATTAGCATTATTATCGGAAAAATCACTATAAATGAATGTGTTAAACTTATTGTTAATCTATATTCAAGTTACTCTAACAATTTAACCATTTCGCCCCTGAATGCCTTAATGGTATGTTCCTTTTTATTCAGATTACGACATATGTTCGTCGGTAATTATAATCCCTTTACTCTAGTGTCGTCTGTATAAATAGTTGTTCACATACAATATATGCCGCACAAAAGTTACCACAATTTGACTGATTAATTTATCTGATTAGTGACAACTAAGGCTTTTGAGTTTAGATACAATATTCTGAATAAAACTCTTTTACAAAGCTGCACTCATGATATATCAACAGTTTCCATAGCTACTGATGATGTGGGTGATAAAAACTCATCAATAAAGGTTTCAATTTTAGTCCAAGGTCCTTCGTACTACACACACAAAGAAATATTTCTTATATTGGTACAATATTTGGAACAACTCAAAATCAACATTGTAAAACGCCAAGAATATTCATCATCTTATGATCACTGACACAGACGCCCACAAAGCCATCCCTATATAGATATATCGTCTGTCTACATGTAGGTATTATGCTGGCTATATCTTGATGTTACATCGTTGAATTCTGATGCTGCTTCGCTGTTTTGTCTCTGCAAAACATAGACCACATCTAAGATTGTATGCAACAAAATAATTTCACCAATGCTTTTTTTCTGTATATCACTATTTAACTGATGCAGAAGTCGAACATTTTGTTAACAAGTTTGAATTAACTAACTTTGTTGTATGAATCTTTTGAGTTTAATTTTTAATGCTGTTTTACGCCACATTTAATAATTTTTCAGTCATATGATGGCGGAAAATCTTTAAGACGTCGAGGAGAAAACCCTGATATACTTGTACCCGGGAAGAGACCAGCGATCTTGAGCAAGTAAACTGGCAAACTTACTATTACATAGCAATTAGCTTAAAATCCAGTGAAACTCGAAACCAGAGTTGAGATACTTCATATTTTAAGGCGTGGTACTCTAAACACCCCCACTCGGCCACAGATGTCCCCCATTGTCAGAATAAAAGCTGTCTATAATGCGACATTCTGGTGCACGTTTGGGATGTCTTAGAACATACGTACTACAGAGACCGACGTGTTAATCGTACATAGGTTCAGGAGACAAGAGTATACATATATGTTGGACAAAGGACAAACACAAACCTCCAGAAAATCGAGAGGTTGGATCAGTAGACATCTCAACTTGTCACACCATCCATGAGGTAATTCCTCTTTATACTTTGGCCGAACCATTTTACATCATAAACACATCGTTATCGAGATCCTTGTAGTATTTGTTCGTTGTTGTTGTTGTATTGTTGTTTAACGTCACACTCAAGAATTTTTCACTCATATGGAGACGTCACCAAATGACGGTAAAAGGTTTCAAATTTTGGCCTATGCTCGACATTTACAGCCATCGAACAGTGAGGGTTCTCTAACGTGCCGACACCTACTTTGGCACGGAACCTCGGTTTTTAGTATTTGTTCGTTAAGAGTTTGATTAATTCTCTATCGTGTTATACATGTACTTCCTAGCCCATTTGCAGAAAACGACTTTAGACAATTCTTCTGAAATTAGCATATTCAGCCAATCATATTTCCGAATCAGCTTAGGTAAATATGATGTGTTATGCAAGGCATACACGTTTAATTTCTGATAACAAATTTATAGTTGGTAGGAAAGTTCAGAAGGAAAACTAACTGTATACCTTCCGGACATCTGATCACCCCGGACACCTGACTCCTACCGTATTTATCACAAAGATAAATATTTGTCAATGACCCCCTGTGTTTGTTACTTATGTCACATTTCGATACTGTATATTTTAGTATATTTATATTTCATTCATTCAATGTAAATTTCTCACCGATCTAAGTCCATGCCACTCCTTGATTCGAGGTATTCCAAATGCACCAGAACTTTTTTTATCCGATATCTGGTCTGTTTTAACATCGTAACCTGGAAAGAGGTGTGAAAATATGTATAATGTTCGCCAATTCGATAATACACAATATTTGAGTCTTGATATGATAAAATTTTTGTTTTTATTTCATAGTTACAAAGAGGCATTAGTTGTGTTTCTCTTCCTTTTTTACTACTTAGATTGATAAACAATAACAAAAAATGGATATACACAGGCATAAAAATTCTTAAACTGATATACATTTTGTGAAAATTGCTTAAGAAACCCAAGTCTGGCATTTTTTCACTTGCAGTTGATTAAATCAACCTTACTATTTGTATATAAATACCATACTGGACCTGATCTTATTGTCACAAAAATATAGGAATATAAGACTTTTTTATGCCTGTGTATAATTTTTATTTGTTATTGTCACAAAAATGTAGGAATATAAGATTTTTTATTCCTGTGTATAATTTTTATTTGTTATTGTACATTAAGTAAAAGTAGAAAAAAATTCAAAATAATTGTTGGGGACAAACACAGCTAATGCTCCTTGAAGATATTTTTTCTGAAGTATGACCTCTTAAATATTGTTGAAATCCTTACACATTGTGTGGTACCCTTTCCTGTACTTCCTTTAAATTAAACTGTAAGTTCATTGCCTATGTAATGCAGAAGATTTGCAACTTTATCAAATCTGACAAACTGAAATCCGATTGATACAAAAATAACCTTAAAACCCTTTTCAGTCAGGAACGTGTGTAAATGAAAGAAAGTTTGATTTCAATTAAATCCAAGTTCGTGACAACTAAATTGCAATTTGTCGGTAAGTTAAACAGTCTTATTTGTACTGTTCACGACATTTGCAATAACAAATGGATTTCATGCTTCAATATCATGCTTAAGTATCACAGGTGTATCTTTTCTTTCTCATCAGCTGTTATTATGTTGACTACAAAACGAAATGAATAAATGGATAAAAATAATTATTAAATATAAATGGAAATAAATTAATAAATATATATATATATATATTACGAAGTAGGATAGTTCTAGGACATAATTATATCGTGATTGGATTTATTTCCAGATTGATAAAATTAAAACACTCACCACTTTCATTTTTGACGTCTGAACTGGAGTCTGTAACCTGTTGTACAGAAGTGAATTCGAAAATCTTAATACGTTAGAGAGACAGGGAATCAAGATCTTCAAATAACAGCGATAAAAATGTTTAATGTTATAATTAAATAGAGTTGAGACTGTATAAACTCATTCACCCCTAAAGACACATTTGGACTGATCTTGGTCAGTGATTATGAGAGGAGCCATTGTTTTTCAGGGATTTAAGTGACTGTTAAAGGAATTATTTTGGTCACATGGCATAGGAGATTACCTTGTTTTACGTGGTGATGTATTTTACATCAAGCTGATATGAAGATATAAATTTCTCGTTAATTGCACACTTATGTGTTGCTTTGTTTGCGAGTAATACGAGTGTGAAAATAATAAACAGTTTGACTAGAGCCCTACCGAATAAACAGTGTTGTGTAGAATATCCATGGCGACCTCACATAGAAGAGTTCATAGGCATACGTAGTCATTTGTTTTCAACCAAATATAATACAATGTTTTAAGTTAATCCAATCTATAAGGAATTCATTAATTGTATTTATCTATTTGAAAGAACCACAGGATAAGATGCTAAACAGGCCAATAACTCTCGTGTTTATTCACAGGATTTCTTGGCTACACATACCCAAGTCTATAAGTACCGAATCAGAGACAAATCCTATCCTATGAATTGTGGGTACGAATTGTCTGGTCAAATCGTACGTCTTAGAGAGCGCAGCTCGAACGGCCAATTACTATACCGTAATATCATTAACTGTCAACATGAACACTAAAACAATCATCTTCTAAAACAATTTGACAATCAGGTACTTAACTACTGAACTAGCAACCACTTTGCAGATTACGTTCATGGTAACACTGGAACTGCAAATTATGTTACGTCATAATTTACTGTTACGTCATTTTGTAGGAAAGGTTTTGTCCTACTGAGGGAAGATGGATTATCTATATATGCTTTTCCCCGCATTTGTAAAACAATGAGCAGTACGATGGCATAGAGCTGTTATCGACATTGATGAAATAATCTGATTAGTTACGTCGACATGGTGTGATAATTAATTGCGTTATATTGACAAAACGACTTAATTTTGACGGCATATTCACATAAATTATGTAGACATAACCTCATATTTTTCTCAACATTTCAACATATTGATATGGATTATATCGACATAATGACCAAATTATATCAACATGTCGACAAAAAGTGTTTTTTATGACACTATGTTTTGCGAAGTAAAACGGTCACATTATATCGATGGAAGCTTTATGCCACCGTAGAGCTGCGCTCTCTTTTAAGGCATCTTTGGTTCATATCAAATACATGTGTACGAATTGTCCTAGATAACTCGAATTTTTAGTTTGAATTTGACCTCTGTCTTGATACGATTCATCTTGGGTACAAGTTATCTTAATAACTTTTATAGCTTGCATCAATCACTCTTCCGGCAAATCTCGCAGACATTTCCGAAGATGATCGGAAAGTAATTAGACGTCATATCTTGTTTCGGTTTCCCTGTAAGCATGTATACATGTATATTGTCTCTGAATGATGCATTTACCGGTACATTTAAATTAATTGTAAATGCATCATTATAATCACTATTATCAATTATTATTATTATTACTATTTCATGATTTTACTACTAATACTATGTAGTAGGTTTACTATGTGTTTAAATCGAAATACATTTTAATTACAAAAGTAAGTTTTCACTATTGTTAGTTGAAAACAATGCTATCTATTTATATGTATTTCATTAAAACTTTTATTTACAGTAACTTTTTTTTTCTTTTATCATTCACTTACATTTAATTCAGAATATACAACTTTATACAAACTATAGTGTGATACGAAAAAACAGAAAAACACTAAAGTTTCTAATTTTATTTTGTAATGTATTTTGAACTAAAAATAGATCACTTTTGAAAATTAAAAGGAAATCCGGATTTTCAGTACGGCATCACCACTCGCCAAATGGGCGAGTTCATTATGTTTTACTCGCCTGAAACGATTTCTTACTCGCCAATTCGAGAGGGTGAGTGGATTTTTCGATCGATTTATTAAATTTTTTCGACCAATCAGAGACCCGCTTTTATAAGCGGTTCGATTTACGCTGGTGTTAATGAAAATAGTCATCCAGCTTTAGATTTACCATGGATACGGTATGTACCGTCAATTACAATCACTCTACTGTATACCGAACCAAAAGAGAGATTACCGCGGTTTAATTACATCGCGGTTTACCACGGTTTCACCCATGCTGTCGATCGGTCACACCAGCCGTGAGTCCATAGTCAAGTCCAAATGAAATACGTGAGGAACGAATCCTCATTTCAATTTCACCCAGTGAAACAGTAATCGCAAACAGGACTATTATACCGACCGTACAATTTGCGGAACGTTGACATCAAACGCGGTTTTCGATATCCCTGTGTCAATAATTTGTCAGTGTATATCCTTGTGTTAATAATTTGTCAGTAAGTAGTTTACATCTGTACATGAAATGTTCATATATTGAACACACCCTTGCATATCGGATCCTTTGAGAAATATAAACTTCATATGCTGGTGACTGTGGGATACTACTACTTAAATGTGGAAAATTTACGTTGGGTAAGCCGAAATCGTCGCGTTTGTCGTATAGATAAGTTGGCAATTTCCCGTCTGTGTCTATAGTAAGTAAAATGTCTAAGTATTAAACGTGTGTGTTTGATTCTGTTGTATCTTTAATTTCTAGTTCGCTGGGATATATCGCATTGACGTATGTGTGAAACCTGTCATTATTAATCGATATATCTAAATAAGAAATTAAAGGACACCGCTAACTTTTTCTTCTTTTGATTCAGAAGTTTCTGAATGAAGTCTGCTTCGTATGTATAAAGGAACATGTCGGCCAATAAAGGCGCACAATTGATTCCCATAGGAATGCCGACAGTTTGTTGGAAGACAAGGTCTCCGAACAAATATATTGTTTAACATTCTCTATTTTTTACCTAATGTTTCCACAAATCACGTAGGTATGGTAGGTGTGGAAACGATGACTCTTTCCAGTGTTATTTTAAAGTAGTTATGCCATATCACCTAAACTTTAAACTGGTCCTGGTCAAGCTGGGGTTCACTAGACTCCACCCCGCCCGGATATATGATTTGGACTATAAAACTGACGTTACAAGAACATATCTTATGTTTATGCCTACCAGTTTTTGCTTTGACGAACGCTGTAGGCTGGAAGAATACTTGGAGTTAAATTTACGTACGTTGTGACGGTATGCTTTCCTCACCTGCAAAAAATTAAATACGTTGTAATTACACTAAAAATGCACCTGTATACACATTTTATAAATTTACAATTTCAATAAATATTAGTGATAAAGTTATTGAAAATTATTGAAATTATCATAAATAACCGAATTACTTTCATTCATCTATTTTGAGATTACTTATAAAAATAAATTATAAAAATCGTTATGCAAAATGTCCTCCTTTCGGATAAAATGAAATACAATTCAGAAAAATTCTGGCACAAATATTATATTATTGGTAAAGCAAGGTGTTTTTGAGAAATTAAAAAGAAAACAATTTTTAAGACTGTATAGAAACTATGGTATTTACTGCTGAATGTTGGTAATAATCGACTAAATTGGTTAAGAATCTCCAGGTTTTTGGGAAAAGTGAAATATATTTCTTAATTTATTCACGCGACACTCAACAATATGTTAGTTAAATGGTGGCTGGCAGATTTTAATGGTAGAGAGAAACTGATTACAGTGTATCTGGGAAGACATCATAAGATCTCCGCAAATGAACTGGCAAACACGAACCTTCTAACAAAATCTATTTAGGTTCTAGCTGTGAAGAGAGGTTAAGGACTTCATGGTTTATAGCGCAATGCACTGAGCATACGGCCATGGATTTCCCTCAAATGTTTTAAACAGACATAGTGACAAAATGACGGACTACAACGATATCTAATACTACAACGATCTTAGATATCAGTGGCGCGAGATTACAACTTCGATCTGATATCTGATAGATATCTGAGAGATCTGATATGAGGTTACATATTACTTTACGTAAATGACACTATATACAATACTTACCGATATATTAAGTACACAGTGGAAGATAAATATAAAAAGTCCCTGTAAATATAAACATAACAATAAAAAATCTATAATATATTACTGCATTCGAGTTTGAATATTATTTCTCGCACCTGGGATAGACTGATTTCATTTTATCAGCACTGCTAAATACTATTCGGAACTGCTTATCCAAAATACTTTGTATTCTTACAAACGACGTCTGCGTTGTTAGTGAACATGGCGGGTAAAAGAGATTTTCGTCTTACCCAATTTTTGTAAAAGGAAATAAAAATATGTGTATAAACCCTAACCCTAACACTGTAGAATTCGGGTTAATATTTTGTGGACGATGGATGAAAAAATGGTGAGTGATGTGGATACTAAAATAAAATATACTGATTCATACATGTATGTAAACAAACGTGATCCCAAGCTTTTCATATCACAGAAAATAAGAAAGCCCCACAATTGAGTTCAAGAAAGAAAAATATCAGTCTCGGGCAGTAAGATTAATCTCAGCACAACCTGATATTTCTCGTCATCGGAAGATTATCTATAACTTTAAGAAGTTCAAAACATTTGACATTGCAAAATTGAAAACATCGCAAAACTTAAATAAAGCGAACTCCTTATAACCCAGATAGATACTTCAGCTCGTTTATATTCGTTAGACAAAGTGACATTTTTATATGTAAAGAACAGAAGCAGAAGAATAACCGAATATTGTACTCGAATTTACCTGCATTGAATTGCATATTGCAAACAAGTACTGAAAGAAAATTAAGTTTGTATTAACAGATAAGACTCCAAATCCCCACGTTAGCCCCAACACTGGCAGAATTGCGCAAATACTCCGAAGTCCGCTTCTGCAACGTCAAAATAATAAAAATATGAGTAAAACATTTCAAATATTTTAAACAAATTGTGTAAAAGTGATAATTGAAATTTTAAATTATGCTTATAACAAGTGGGTCGTAGCTACTGCTGGTGGACCGTCTGAGTCCTCGAGGGTATACATAAAAATAATACCGGGTATTTCGGTACCAACCCGATTATTTTATACTTAAAGCTGTCATCTCAACTTTTAAACAAATTAACTTGAATAAAAATCAATATTTAAGATTTTGAAACATCCTCAGTGTTATACTTCCATTGGTCGCCATATTTGTTCTGTTTTTTTAATTGAAACAAGCCCCCACAACAGATATAAAAGGCGAATTCGCGAAACCGATCGTAATTGTTCATCTGTACTCTCAGTTACAAACGTGTGAGTAAATTTAAAAAATACCTATAGATCAACTGTGTACGTACCCGGCGATTACAACAAAATCAACGACGTCTATTGTTATATTTCATTGCACCACAAAAAATTCATAGAAAAGAATAGTATTCTCACAATAATCCATTGACATAACATTTATCCACACATAGGGCTGCACAGGTAAACATGCCGAAATTGAAACGGGGTATTCCCCGGAAAATTATCGCTTCTAATTTGACATGCACTTACCGTAATGCCGTGCCCGTAATGCATTATTGTATCATCACTGGAGTTATTTGGAGTAATGTAAACACTGAAGCCATAGATTAATAGATATACCAGGTATATTATATGATAATAGACAGAAATATAAAGAAAATAGAGTTACCGAAGTCGTTATGCAAGATTTATGATCACTAGTAAAAACAGGTATTCAAGTTGGCTGCTGATCCTTCCAACTTTTCTTGAATCACCGACCTCCATCTGTAGTATGCCACCCGTCTCATACTCCATAAAAATATCATATACACATCTAGAACGGCCATAGGCCATTTGCTAAGCAAACTCACATATACAACATGTGTATATTTTGACAGAAGCTGTACACTGTTCTCCTGACTGGACAACATCAATCATTCAATATGTTGAAATGAAATGTTTAGGATAATATTTTGGTATATTTTATTTCAAAAGTCCTATGTAATAAATCTTTTTACTTCACAATTAATCTATGACATTATTTTATGTGACAGGTTGTTATTGTGATATAAGGCAGTACATGTACATGTATTTGTGCGTTATATTTTTGGCATATATGAATTAGCGACTACAAATTTGAGAAAATATAATTATTGATATTGTCAATGATATGTGAATGGAAATAATTTGATTGACGTTATAAAGTACAAAACATGAGTAAACATAATGAGCTGCTGCAGCCACATGTTTATCTCTCTTCACTGAAGCTGGGTCTACTGCACTACAACAGTGGCATCTCTGGCTTCTGATGAGCTGTAGCAGCTTCCTCTCTGCCACAATTATTTTCCTGCTCTTCAACAGGGAAATTTCTTCAGACCTATAGTTACAAATATATAAATTATTACATACAATCAGTAAGGAATTATTTACAGTCAACTTTTACCCTGACCAACTCATACCCAAATAATCTTGTATCCAAACTCAAGTCATACCAAAAAAGAAGTCAACTCGTACCTGATATAATTACAATCTTATCCAGTACAATAATTACAGAAACTAACTTGTACGTACCATAATTAGAAAATTAACTCTTACCCAATAAAATTTATGAAATAAAAAAGGTTTTACTCTGATCATAGAATTAAACTCATATCCACGACATGCCTACTTGTACCAAAAAAATATGAAATTTCTATTTGTGTGTGTAGTTGTTGTTATCAGTGGACTTAGTGGTCGTA
>BROG01001280.1:0-47500 GCA_030159075.1 Atrina japonica | reverse complement strand
GTGTGTGTGTGTGTGTGTGTGTGTGCAGATTAAAGTTATGTTGAAACTACATTCTGATCTCAATATCTCAGTATTAAGACTCACCGACAATATTATTAAAACAGGAATAATAAATCCGTATATTGTATTTCCCCTCAACCAACAACTACAATGATAAATAAAATTCGAAAATGTTGACATGTCATTCATTTAAAGAAAAATGTTAAATATCAACTTCACAACAACAAATATGTTAACATTATAAATGGAACCTTGGTAGTTCCCAATCAGTATCTGAAACTCCCCGAATAACAATATTTTGCATATGTTTAAGTCTTGAACATGGCTCAAAATTATTAATTGAATATTTCTTTTCGAATGTCGGCGCTATGCATTATTATTTATAACATTTCTGATACACATCCTCACTGAATAATCATGACTTTAATAAACAAACACACGCACGCGCACACGCATGTATGTGTGTGACTGCGATACGCTTATCTTTTTAAGATGCCTACTTGCATTGTTAATGATCTGTTATATGCTTGATATACAAATTGATAATATTGAAATAAAGGAAAAACATCAAATAATTACTATGTAATACATGCAATTATTTCTTTCAGAATATATGTAGCATTAGAATTGTCTAGTGCCTGATTATTAAGGGTGTTTTTTTACTGAAGTAAGGTAGAAACGTTTCGATAAGGACATGGATGTACCAATATGTACGTCTCTTGACAAATTAAAATCAGTTCCAATTCCTTAACTACATACGTATCCTTTTCCTGCGTTTATTTTGAAATGGCGTCACCGGAAATTTTCATATTGCCAGGTGTCGATACATACTTACAAACGATCATCACCGTAACCCTTCAATTTTGTGGATCCCATTGTCGCAGCAACAATTACAACTGGCAGACCTGATAATCAGAAACAAGTATCAAAGATAAAGTTAAATGTCAAGGCAATCTGTTAAGTATGACTTTATCTACATATCTTAAACGGGCATTAGCTGCGTTTTTTACTTACATTGCCCAATAACAAAATCGAGATATCAGAGACATAAAACTTCCTATAGATGTTTATTTTGGAATATTGCTTAAAAATATCTTTTATTTGTACTTAAACATAAATCTTATTATATATTAAAATATATTTTAGAAAACAGAACTAATGCCTTTTTAAGGTTTGGTTATTTATTTTTGAAGTATTCCACATTAGTTAATTGTACGAAGCGTCAAATAATTAGCATGAATGTTAATGAGATACGATAGAAAAAAATGGATGAACAAAACCAAAACCAATAAAATGAGACTACTGGCTTCGAGGTACATGCATTTCCAGGTTGTTGGCAAAGTAAACAAACTCTGGCCACCCTTTAAGTGTAAAATATCTATGACTTCGGGGGATCAAAATACAAAAGTGTTCCCTCAATGTATATCTTATTATTATGAACTTAACCCTGTTCCAGCTTGCATTAAATTTTGTAGCAGGAGGTTGGGTCACAAAATTCACATAGCTGGAAAAAGTAATGTAAATTGACATGCATAACCCTTGATAGACCTAAGATCCTAAAAAAAATAAGAATCTTCTTCTCACCATGAGAAACTTTTGTACTAACTTTGAGAATGCTAACAGCCCTAATTGTTTTCGTTTTACTATATTTACGATCATACTATAATAAGTCCGTCTACGACGGTCATTTCAAAAATCAAAAAGAAAAAATTCAAGATATAAAACAAATTAATTGTAAATGGAAAGTCAATGTATTTCCATCAAAATATATGCAGTTTCGGATAACTGTTAAACACTCACCCCAGCCAATCAAAAGTAGTGTAACTGAGCTAGATCTGGATTTATAAACCTGTAGAATTGCTATAGCTAAATCGATCCCAATAGCTAGCATGAGACAAAACATAGCCAGAAACAGATAATGAAGACATGCAGTAATCGCTATGCATGCATCCTGAAATGATAATCAAATTTCATTATTACGTTTCATATGAAGAAGTTTAATCTAAGATTGCGATATTTTTTTCATTTATCTATTGTTTAGTTCTGATTCTTTTATACTGCACGACAGTAGAAACCCAATTAATTTTTCACTATATATATATATATATAGTAAACTGGCAATTAAAAAAAAATCAGCTCTTATTCCAGCGGGACTCTAACATACGCTGACAAGAGCAAGGAATTAAAGCGCCTCTGACCTCATCGGTGTGCTGACGTGGGGGTATAAACGTGTTTTCTGGATTCGAATCCGGTACCAGATAGGACGTTACTGATTTCTTGCATCTTTGTAAAATTGGGCAGATTGCGATATTATGCGGTAATTTTTATAGAATTTCTGTTTATTCATTTTGCACCATAAAATGTATCTATCAGCAGAATTACAGGACAATGTTTATACAATCACATCCCTGCTTACGACAAACCCTAACCCTGGGGAGAGAGTTCTTGTGTCACATCCCTGCTTACGACAAACCCTAACCCTGGGGAGAGAGTTCGTGTGTCACATCCCTGCTTACGACAAACCCTAACCCTGGGGAGAGACTTCTTGTGTCTTGACGCTATAGTCTAACATCCGGACTTATTATCATTTAAAAAACAAATGAATTACGTAAATACTTGACACAAACTCAGCTCAGGTTTCCATGGCAGCAGAGGACGCTGACCTCTTCCGGTCACCTGATCCATCCCGTTTGGATTGTTCTTCATGTTGAGGAGACCATTTACATGTTCTAATGGACTCGAGTTTCTATTATCAATTGGTACTTCTTTATTTTTTACTTATCCTATAGCCTGATTGCCTTACCCGGCTACTATAACATTATCCTATGTCTGAAGTCAATTCTTAGGATATATGTCGTCTTGTATACCTGTATTAAACATACACACGTAGTAGATATCCAATCACAGCCTCTTCCACGTGATTACTAACATAAAACAATTACAACTGTAATATCAATGACTTTACAAATGTTACTACCTTGTTTTCCGAGTGTTCCACTGCCACGAGGAAGAGAAGGTAGGCTCCAGAAAGTGCAAAACAGAGATTGACCACTAATACTGATCGACGATTTTTTACGTGTCTGCAAATTAAAACTGATATATATATATACATATATATATATATAAATCTATATATATATATATATATTATATATATACATATATATATATATAAATCTAATTATTCAAAACAAGAATTCCCCTCCCTCCAAACAAAGTTCATATTCTTGTAATTATGTTGATGGTGACCATGTTTTGATATTGAACCATTCATTCATATGACATGTATTTTGTATTATGCTTAAACGAGCATTATTTTTTTCCCCAAAATTTGTTTCCCCTTTTATTACGTGTCTGTGTATGTGTGTGTGTGGATGTGTGTATATGCATGTGTGTGTACGTGTATGTGTGTGTTGATGTGTGTGTGTGTGTGTTCATATAATATTTGTACAACTGTATAATGTAATGTGTAAAATCTTGTTTATCATTGTTTACTGTAAGTTTTGTAGCTAAACTGGTGAAGTCTTGAGTATTATAACTTTGGTATTTTGTTTATAACATTTATTATTGTTTTATTTTTTTCGAACGTTTATTTCACATGCCTTTTACGAATACCTTAAATAGGTCCAGGCTTCCTTTAATGCTAGACGACATACAAACAGTTGACAATTATCACCAAACTTGACCTTTTCACATAATGTGACTAAAAGAATTTCCATGGAGCGTTTGCAACGTGTGTGGCATGCCAGCAGAAGACGCTGACTCCTCCCGGACACCTGGTCTTATCCCATTTTGGATTCGCAATTGTTCTTCATGTTGAGACCATTTACACATCTAATTCGTCGTGGTATAATTAACTGGAGTTTTGGTTATCGATTGGCACTTATTTAATTTTACATTAATGAGTACCGGAATTCATGCACCAATAAAGTAGAGGAAAGAAAGTAAAAGAGAAAAAGAAAGAAAAGAGTTTTCGAGCTTATCCTTTTATCAACATATATTACTCTATAACTGAATTAATATACACAATTGCATCATGTTTGGATGTGTAACTCCTACTCACTTTTTCATATGCACATAAATATTGTACAATTATATAAATTTTCACACACCACATAGGTATACAATTGTAATAGTGTAAGAATTGGATTACTTGAACTTCTAGACTTCATCAGTTGAGCTCCAACTTTTCAAAAAATGTTTTCGAAAGGAAAAGAGGTATAAAACAAGACCAAAACAAAATTAAATGCATAACCAAATCCGTCTAAGAGTAACCACTGTAAAAAGATGACTATCTAAATAACCAAATAACACTGCTTCAATATCTAATGAAACATCAGTATTTACTGTCTTAATCCAATTTTCAACTTGTGGCCAAAGATTTTTTTAATGTCTCAATAGACAAAACAGGTGTTCAATTGTTTCAATAAATGTATCACAAAACTTTTTTTTTTTTTCTGCAAACACATATCACATTATACTGGTTATAAATGTCTTCACCATAACATTTATAATGACTCACGTTTAAGATCGTTGGCATCACAAGTGGTAAGACTCTCGATAGATTCCCAGAACTAGGTCATATCTTAAAGGGGCATTAGCTGTTTGCCAAAAACTTTTTTCTACTTTTACTACTTGTACTTGGTGTATAATAAAAGAAATAAATGCTATACACCAGCATAAATATCTTATATTCATATATATTTTGTGAAAATTTGGCCAGATCGAGTGTGGTATGCATACATAAAAAGTAATGTTGAATTAATTAATTGCCAAACAGGGTTTCTCATGCAATTTTCACAAAATATATATTGGAAGTTAAGAATTTATATACCTTTGAATATCTCTTTTTGTTATTGTACATCAATCTTAGAAGTGAAAAGAAAATAATTTGTAAAAAAAACACACAACCACAGCTAATGCACCTTCAAACGTCATATAGGCAGTCATTGGTTCCTCGCCAAGCACTTGTTTTTGGTATTAGAATTAAAAGACGCAGATATTTTAAATTATTTTTCCATACATGTTAATCAAGAATCTTTATTATATTGGCATAAGTCTACATCGCAGGTCAAAATTTGTGCAGCAGGCACCTCATTTACTGCGTGTGACTTTGAATATAAATATAAATATATTAGCAGACTGTGAAAGACCAAATCTGCACTTCAATATTGATACTGATATCAACAAAATACATAACAAACATGGCAAATATGGTTACAAATAAAAATACTTACTCTTTCACACACACTTTAGCACAATGTTTATGCAATTTGCTACATGAACTTAAAAACATTTTTGTTGAAAGAAGGTAATTAATTCAGCAAGAATTCATCTTATAAGGTCATACCAGGATACGTACCTCCAAAAATGAAAATATACGGCTATAGTCAGAACAGCGCCCGCTACGGAAAGACTGCAGCCGACCAGAGAAATAAGCCTCAATCGTTCATATTCTTCTTCAGGCTGTCAAAATACAGGATCCGACACCATAAACTTGGGAGACAACTAAAGTCCTAAAATATTCTCAAGTTGACCCGTCAAGCCAATCAAATTAAAAGATTTTCCACAATTAAGTAATTTTAGACAGGTTATTTTAAAGTTTTATGCTGCCGGACATAGTACGAACGAAATGTCATTTAATATTTTGATATACCGTACTTTAGGTCAAATTAAAAATATATATGTTTCCGTATAGTTCTTCAAACCGTTTTGTTGATTCTGGTGGCTTGCACATATGAATCAGGAAAAAAAAAATGCTTTCCGCTTTTTATCATATATATATATATGAAACGTAGGTTGAAAAATAGTTTACTAATATTACATTACAAAAAACAGAATGAACAAATTCATATGCTTACTTACTTATCAGATCATTAATATTATTACATTACTATGGTGATTTTCTTAAAGAAACACATCTGTAATATGAGCTATTTGATATAAAACAAAATGTACAAATTTGTTTACTCTAAACCCGCGAGTCAATACAAGAGACAAACATATAAAATAGAGATGAACATTTATAAATCGCCAAACAAATAAAACCTCCGAATTTCATAACTGAATTATGTAATACGTAAATCTTTAATCGTTGACTAGAAACTACTCCAAGATACATTATTTCACACTCTCAAAGTTTTCAAAGATTGAGTATGGCTATAACATTATTCTCACCGTGTCTGTTGGACTCATTAGAATTGCAAAGTTTGTCAAGTGAGTACACGAACACACTGTTATTGAATCATTGCTGTTTGGACTTTTGGTGCATCCTTTTGATTCCCATTTCCTGTATGTGACAAGGTTCTAATGTTAACAGGAAATAAAAAAGGCATAGACGCTTTAAACATTGGCAATGTTCTAAATCACAAAAAAGTTCAGTCCTGTATTCCACCATATTTTAAACTGAAGACCACGCCTTGCATTTCATATAGCTATACACCTAGCATCGCATCCAAGCTATTCAATTACAAACAGGTTTTGCATTGCTTAGACATCAACCATCTTCTACACAACACTGTCACATGTTCATGTGCCTCATCTCCTTTCAAATACAATACTATCGGGCATGTAATTACCGGCGACGTTTCTTTTGTTGAAAATGAAAGCCTAAAAAATCTTATTTTAAGGGGCCCTAAATACCGGGAAGCCCGTTCCTTTAACTGGCGTCAGAATTTCACTTTAGTTATTAATTCTGTCGAAGATTATGCCAGACGATGGGCCAAACATGAAGACGAAGAACCAGACACTTTGTCTGAATGGCTGAAAGCCATACGATGGTTGATAAAATCTCGTATTCGAAAACTTAAAGGGACTATGAAAACACGTTATCCCTCTGTATTTAATGATCCAGAAGTAGTAACTGAACTGGATAGGTTACATGACCAATATGTACTGGTACCAGCAGACAAAGCCTCAAATAATATAGTGTTTATTTGTAAGGCACATTACTATAATTGTTTATTAGAAGAACTTGGGTTTAATATAAATTCTGGTAATCCTACATATACACGTAGCTCACTTTCAAAGGACGAGATCCTTCAAAATCACGTATCCGTATTACGCTCATTTGATAAATCTACAACGGATACCGATTTCGAGCTGCCAAATTTATATTGGATACATAAACTTCATAAAACCCCATATAAGCAAAGATACATAGCAGGATCCAGCAAATGTTCTACCAAACCTTTATCTTTACTCCTTACCAAGATATTGACAGCCGTTAAGGAGAAACTTCAACAATACTCTACAGTTGCTTATTCCAGAAGCGGTGTAAATCAGATGTGGATACTTAAAAATTCTAAACAGCTTTTAGAAAATTTGAAGGCACACAATTTTTCTCGAATTCACAGTATCAAAACTTATGACTTCTCTACTCTTTACACTACTATTCCACATAAAAAATTAAAAGAAAGACTTTTCAGCATCATAGACAACTGCTTTTTCACTAAAGGTGCCCGAAAATTTAAATACCTAGTTATTGGCTATCATGATACTTATTTTGTCAAACACCACTCTGATTCTACACATAAATATACTGAAGTTGATATAAAAAACATGCTGGAATTTCTAATAGACAATATATTTGTAATGTTCGGAGACGTGGTCTTTCAACAAACTGTCGACATTCCCATGGGAACCAATTGTGCTCCTTTATTGGCCGTCCTGTTCCTTTATTCATACGAAGCAGACTTCATTCAGAAACTGCTGAATCAAAAGAAGAAGAAGCTAGCGGTGTCTTTTAATTTGACATTTAGATATATCGACGACGTTTTGTCAATTGATAATGACAATTTTCATACATATGTCAATGCGATATATCCCAGCGAACTAGAAATTAAAGATACAACAGAATCAAGCACACACGCTTCTTACTTAGACATTTTACTTAATATAAATACAGACGGGAAATTAGCAACGAAGCTATACGATAAACGCGACGATTTCGGCTTTCCCATCGTCAATTTTCCACATTTGAGTAGTAATATCCCTCAGTCACCCGCATATGGAGTATATATTTCACAAATGATTCGATATGCCAGGGCGTGCACAACATATGAAGATTTCATATACAGAGGTAAACTACTCACTGACAAATTATTGACACAGGGATATCGAAAACCGCGTTTAATGTCAACGTTCCGCAAGTTTTACGGTCGGTATAATAGTCTTGTTTGCGACTACTCTGTTTCACTAAGTGAAATGTTGAGTTGCCTTTTCGTTGGCAGTTGTTGATACGTCTGTACCAAATATTGCGAGGATACACTCCTCACGTGTTTTACTGGACTTGACTGTGGACTCACGGCGGGTGTGACTGGTCGACAGGGGATGCTTACTCCTCCATGGCACCTGATCCCACCTCTTGGTTTCCAGAGGTCCGTGTTTGTCCATTTTTTATCGGATTTGTCTCTGTGTCCTGGACGTTCTATTGATTTACACTTTGGTATCTGAAGTTTTTATATGGTAAAGCATGGAATTTAAAAATTTGAAAATGATAAAGACGATGAATATAATAAACTACCCAGACGTTTTTCAAACCATACCTATCTGTTAAATTCAAATATGAACACTTCCTTTCAGCAGCTGTTATATTCTGAAAAATGTTAAAACTTATTAGTCAAAAAACATAGATACCTGAAAATGCATGTAAAGGCAAAATTGATGAGGATTTATAAAAATATACAAATGCATATTAAATGGTCGTAGGCATAGCAGAATTAAATAGCATATATGATGTTTGTTTATTGTTGTTTAACGTCCCACTCAAGAATATTTCACTCATATGGAGACGTCACCAAATGCCGATGAAGGGCTTCAAATTTTGGCCTATGCTCGGCACTTACGGCCATTGAGCAGTGAGGGTTCTTTAACGTGCCCACACCTACTGTGACACGGGACCTCCAGCTTTTACTGTCTCATCCGAGAGACAGGAAACCAACCTGTCGCCGGCGGGACTCGAACTCACGACCTCACGATCCAAAGTCGAGCGCGCTACCGACTGAGCCACTAGCATATATGAAGGGGCCTGTTTTGCAAGTATGTAAGTGTCGCAAGTTTTATGTTTTCAGCAACGTATATATTTGTAACTTTGGGGTAAACTTAAAATGTACAATATTCAACATAACTGAAGTTTACAAATTCGCTAACTTACGAGTTAGATTTGTACGGATAAAACACATAAACACTAGTGCTCAACACCCCCCTCACACACACACAATGCGATTGAACTTGAAAACTTTCTCTCTAATTTAACTGGACTCAAAACCACACTGACAAGTGGTGAAAACTCCAAGGTTTAAAAGTGCGATGCTCTTACTACTTGTGTACAAATACTCTAACGTCAAATGGTCTCATATGAAATAATTTCATTTAAATTACACTAAACAGAATGAAAGCAATATACAATTATATTTAATATCGGGCAATCACGGACTTCCAGATAATCCAAATGTTAAACTAACCCGATAATCGGTCAAATCTTACGTGAGTCTCATTAAATCAAAATTTAAACGACGTTTCCTACCTGTTGAGTTTTAAATGTAAACTCTATAGCTGGGTCAAGGTGATCTGTGTTTTTGTCATGAATAGATAATGACAATATTTCTGAACCAACCGTCGTGTTGTCCTTTCTACAATGAAGGTGAACTTAAGTCAATCAGGGAAAATGTGTTTCTAAATACTCTTTAAGTTAGATTGTTCTGTATGTAACCCAATATATTTTTCAGTTGATAAATCTGGAAAATCGTATATTTTCCTGGTAAAACTTCTAATATATATGAATTATGGCGAGATGATCATTCAGGAATTGATTCTCTCATTATCTTCGAATGTCGAAGTATGGATCACTTGTGAGACATTATGAAATTCGTTAATTTTGCAAGAATACATCGCGTTCACATAAAAATGAAAATTATCACTATTCATTGATTAAGTATCGTAGATGTATCTAAATGACAAATGACAAAGGTCACTTTCATTTCTAACCTACTTTAATATTTGATGCTAGGGGAAGCAGACGTTATTTCGTGTAGTTTAAGTTTGTTGCAGAGTATTGTAAAACGAAAAATTCCATATGCCGATGAAGTAAATATTATAAACATAATACCAAAGTTATAAATGGTCCTTGCAGATGACATATAAATACTGTCACATCAATATGTTTCCTACTTACGGCCTTCCGTTCCTTAAAAATGAATTCAACAGGTATCCCATGGATGTATACTTCACTGCCGTAAACGTTACATCTATAACACAACAGATAAGTTAAAGGTGCATTAGCAGTGTTTACAAGAAATGTATATTTCGATTTTTTTCTACTTTTAATACTTTATATAGAAAAACAAATATAAAGTACACACAGGCATATTTTTGTTATATTCCTATACATTTTGTGAAAATCAGGTCACGTCCAGTGTGGTAATTATAGTAAATATAAATAGTAACTGAAAAAATGAAAAAGTGCCAAACCTGGGTTTCTCAAACAAAATTTACAAACTATTTTGGAATTTAAAAATGTTTATGCATGTGTATATCTCTTATTTCTTATTGTATATCAATCTAAGTAGTAAAAATCAAATCAAAACTTTTGTACACAGCCAATGCCCCTTTAAATAAAAATTAAAATACTTCGAAGGATATCATAAAATTTGATGTTACTTGTTTGTATTTTTGTTAATGTTCTTAAACAAATTAGGTTTATACTATAAAACCTGCCAACATGATTTTGTTAATTTTATCATTTTGAGGACTTTATCTCTCAGTAATATTAATTAGCAAGATTCTGCTCAAAATAGCATCATTTCATATCAAAGAAAAAAAAATTTCGACAAAAGAAATCCATTCATGATGAGAGGATACTTCTATATTCTGTTTTCAAAACCAGATCTTTGCCTTGCATTGAAAGTGTTTTTGACATTTTATTTGACAATTGTTTTGCATAAAAAATCGTCTTGCTCCTGTTGCTAAAAATGTACGTCTTAATAGGTCATCAAATGTTTGGTGACAAATGTAAATACAAAACCAAAATTGCATGTTTCAAAATAAAATAGTAAATACTGAAGTCGATTGTTCATTTCAATAAGACAGTTGAGTTCCAGTGTATAATAGTTTCAAAAGAAAGAAAAAGGATACAAGACAAGACCAAATGCTAAACCTATATGAATTGTCAAAACTGTGCAAGAGTATACAAACTCTGGGAATATTTAAATATAAGCTAAATACGTGTATTAGGTTTTACCTACCACCACCACCATTCAAATTCTTTAATGTTATTTCGTTTACCACAAATTTTGTGGCATCCTCTCCTGTTGCGATTGATGCAGGGAATTCGACATTCTTTGGCTTCGTATTTTGAATTTCCACCACTGTAATGACAATATAAATAATCATGTCGGCACAAATATAGATTCAAGTCGCAAAATCACTACAAACTTTTATTTCAAGTATAACCAAAAAGTATCACTGGCTATTCGAAGCCGGAAGTTCATTAGAATACGACAAATTAGATATCAAAACGTTCTCAACACGAAGAATATAAAAATCTCAGATACACAAGTATAAATCTTTAGGATGTCCAGGATATAAATACAAATCTGTTAAAAGTATCAGATACCAAAGTATAAATCTTTAGGATGTCCAGGATATAAATACAAATCTGGTAAAAGTCTCAGATACCAAAGTATAAATCTTTAGGATGTCCAGGATATAAATACAAATCTGGTAAAAATGGACAAACACGGACCTCTGGAAACCAAGAGGTAGAATCAGGTGCCATGGGGGGAGTAAGCATCCCCTGTCGACCGGTCACAACCGCCGTGAGTCCACAGTCAAATCTAAATGAAATACACGAGGAACGAATCCTCGTCTGAGCAACCGCCAACGAAATGGAAACTCAATATATCACATAGTGAAACAGAGTAATCACAAACAAGACTATTATACCGACCGTAAAATTTGCGGAACGTCGATATCAAACGCGATTTTCGATATCACTGAGTCAAAGAACAATTGCGAATCCCAAACGGGATGGTGATTCTGAAATACAATATGTAAAAGTATTAAGGGTTTTTTTTTTGATAGTTCGTTTTGGGAGGAGGAGCCAGAATTTGTTTCTTGTCCAAATAAATGGCATATGTTATAACGAATATCTGATATTTTCCTTTGAACCGACTCTTAAACAGGAAACGTTCAAACATAAAGATATATCCAATATTATTTCTCATGCGAAAATAGTGGCCACTGTACCATGTTCGATTCCCTATCAATCCAGATTTTTCCACCCACCACTCTGTGCCTAGATCGTGGATTTTGATTCCTTCGTCGGGTTTTATAAGCATAACGACACTTTAAGAAGCACTGAAAACACGTATCACTAAAATGGAACACGAAAACGCACACCAGACACCTTTTCATGTTCTGCAACTCTTAAATCAAAGCCAAATGTTTTATATCAGAATTATGTAATGTAGAGTTATCCCCCTTGATAAGTATATTCGAAAATGTTTGGTTTCCCGAATGCGTACTAAGATGAACGAATAACTTTAGATTTACAGTAAAATATAACATAACAATATAAAATATGAATAGAAATGCACAATCGATATGGAAAAAGAAACCTCACAAAGTGTCAAATAGACCAAATTTCATGTGCATTTTATAAAACCATCCTATCACTTGCATAAAAAAGACAAAGTAACTTCATCGTAAATTAAATATTTTACTTTTTGTTATTAAAACATATATTCAAATGTTCACAATAATTATCTTACTTTATCATTATCATTTTTATTTTACTATTGTCATTATTTTAAATAACTACCATGCTATACGACAAACGCGATGATTTCCACATTTAAGTGGTAATATCCTTCAATCACCTGCATATTGTGTTTATATTTCACAATTTATCCAATATACAAAGGTGAGTTAAATGTATGAACGTTTCATATACAGAGGTAAACTACTTACTGACAAGTAATTGGCACAGGGTTATGGAAAATCGCGTTTGATGTCAACGTTCCGCAAATTTTACGGTCGGTATTATAGTCTTGTTTGTTGAGTTACCCGTACGATAGCTGTTGTTGAGTTGTTTGTACTAATTGTGATCAGTCTTTCTTCCTCGCCTATTTCCTTTGAATTTGATTTTGGTCTAACGGCGAGTGTGTCCGGTCAACGGGGGATTCTTACTCATCCATGGCACCTGATCCCAATTTTGGATTTCCAGAGGTCCGAGCATGTTCAATATCACCAGATTTGTATATGTATCTGGGACATCCTGAAGATTTTATACTTTGGTATCTGAGATTTTATGTTGTATAATATAACGTACATGTTTACCATTTCATCGATAACGATGACGCAGTGGTTTTAGACATTATTCTGATGTAATCGCGCAGATCACGATAATGGCACACTGGACAGTATTTGAGTTATATAGCGATTTTATATGAGAATGATATCATACTCCTTCTTAACCCGGGATTCTAGATATCAGTCTGAAGTTCCAAGGCCCAAGGGCTGATACTGGACCGAGTACCGAGAAGTGGTATGATATCAAAATGTTCATATTATAAACTTTTTATCATATGTCTAAATTACAAAATAAAACATATGACAAGATACAACAAGAACATCATACTTTCTAATTCCAATAATCTTGCCGACAAAAAGTTAAGAATCCTTTCTCCGTGTTTTATGATTTTGGATGTCTTTTAATTGATCGCAATATAAATAGAACAGTTCCGAACAGGGTTGCATTAAGTTTGTTTGTTTATTTGTTGTTTAACGTCCCACTCAAGAATATTTCACTCATATGGAGACGTCACCAAATGCCGGTGAAGAGCTTCAAATTTTGGCCTATGCTCGGCACTTACGGCCATTGAGCAGTGAGGGTTCTTTAACGTGCCGACACCTACTGTGACACGGGACCTCCAGTTTTTACTGTCTCATCCGAAAGACAGGAACCAACTTGTCGCCGGCGGGACTCGAACTCACGTCCTCACGATCCAGAGTCGAGCACGCTACCGACTGAGCCAGGCCGGCTCGGGTTGCATTAAGAGGATAACTCAAGCATGGAGGCATGACAGTATTACATATACATATACAAATTCTATTTGAATTGTTTATATTTGACAGCTATTAATGCTTGAATAAAACATTTCAATAATTTTTCTTTTTAAAGCATTTCATATTCCATTTCACATTCAAATCAATGCTTTTAAAGCGATGTAACATATATATAAAGTGCAAATACCACTACAACATTATCATTTACTATACACTTTGGATCAGAAATGATACTCTCTGCGTACATAAAGTACAAATACAAAAAATAACAAGGCACCTACAAAGTCACCAAGCCTCGGTTGGGGTTCCATCCCACATACATATTTCCGCGTACACAAGTAGACCTATATATAAGTATACATCCACCAGATATTTCGTTAATGGATTCTTAAACTAATAGTAAACTTAAATGAAATTATACATGATAAATATTTATATGCATATGATGTGTTATAAAAAAAACAGCTAGTATATATCAAAGAAAAAAGTACGAGGGCGTTCCTTAAAAATTACTATCAAGTTACTATAAAATGTATACAATATTTTACTCAAATAGAAAGAACATATATAACACGATCTAATCAAACACTACAAACCCTAAACAAAAGTGGATCTAGAAAGATATACAGTCAGAGAAGCGGAGTGGCTAGCTTAAGCATCAAAGCAGACATAGAAAATATCTAAGTCTATGCCGAATAAAATAAAATAAAATATCATGCTTAATAAAACCCATATACCAAAATATAACCCATTCTACCTCGGCTATAGACCCTTTCACGATTCCTGCAACATAGAGGAAATAAATGATACAGATACCCGCAAAAATATAGACGTCGTTATAGTAACTGATTGTTTTTTTACATCATTTCCGGGAATCTGTATCATTTATTCCCTCAAAGTTACAGGACCACAGTTATCGTGAAAGGGTCTATTGTCAAAAATTGACAAATTTATTGACACAACGGTCCTTCGTACTTCCTATTTCATATAATTAGGGCTTTCCACTTTCAGTGGAAAAACCTCTTAGTTTTGCTCTGTTTATTCTTATTCTTCTTATTATTATTATTAGGGCTTTCCACTTTCCAGTGGAAAGACCTCTTAGATTTGTTTTGTTTATTCTTATTAGGGCTTTCCACTTTGCAGTGGAAAGACCTCTTAGTTTTGTTCTGTTTATTCTTATTCTTATTATTATTATTCCCAGGATTTTTGGACAAAGGTTTCTCAAAAACGGGAAGACTTACAGACTTCAAACTTACAATTATGATAGATCATCAACTGAAGATGTGCATGAAACTTAGTCAAGGTCATTGGTTCAAAGGTCAAGGTCACAGAGACCGAAACGTGAAATTTTATGTTCCACGATAACTGAAGAAAGACTGACACAGGGACATGAAACTTCTGTCAGTATGTCTCCTGGACTGTATACTTCAGAACGGTATACTTTTTGAAGGTCATTGGATCAAAGGTCAAGGTCACAGAGATCAAAACGTGAAATTATATGTTCCACGATAACTGAAGAAAGACTTAACACAGGGACATGAAACTTCTGTCAGTAAGTCTCCTGGACTTTCTTCAGAACTGTATACTTTTTGAAGGTCATTGGGTCAAAGGTCAAGGTCAGAGATAAAACGTTCACGATAACTGAAGAAATACTTAACAAATGATCATGAAACTTCTGTCAGTTAGTCTCCTGGACTTTCTCCAGACCTGTGTACTTTGTCAAGGTCATAGCCGCAAAGGTCAAGGTCACAGAGACCAAAACGTAAAATTATATGTTCCACGATAACTGGCGACAGACTTAATCCAGGAACATGACATTTTGTCAGTTAATTTCCTGGACATTCTTCAGGAATGTATACTTTTTAAGGTCATTGGGTCAAAGGTCAAGGTCACAGAGACCAAAATAGGAAATCTTTTGTAATGCGATGATTAGTGACAGACTCAACACAGGAACATAAAACTGATGTCAGTTAGTCTCCCTGACTTTCGTGAAACATAGATCAAGGACAAAAGACTAAACACGATTACTTATCTTCGACATGACTGTCTTTACATGGACACTGGAAAGCCCGTGTCTTTGTCTTGACAAAGTCTAGTTCTTCTTCTTCTTCTTATTATTATTATTATCATTATTCACAGGATTTTTGGACAAAGGTTTCTCAAAAACGGGAAGACTTACAGACTTCAAATTTACACTGACGATAGATCATCAACTAAAGATGTGCAAGAAACTCAAGATCATTGGGTTAAAAATCAAGGTCACAGAGACCGAAAATTGAAATTTTATGTTCCATGATAACGGGAGAAAGACTTAACACAGGAACATGAAACTTCCGTCAATTTGTCCCTTGGACTTTCTCCAGATCTGTATAGTATTTCAAGGTCATTGGGTCAAAGGTCAAGGTCACAGAGACCGAAAAGTGAAATTTTATGTTCCACGACAACTGGAGAAAGACTTAACAAATGATCATGAAACTTCTGTCAGTTAGTCTCCTGGACTTTCTCCAAACCTGTATACTTTTTCAAGGTCATTGGGTCAAAGGTCACGGTCACAGAAACCGAAAAGTGAAATTTTATGTTCCACATTAACTGGTGACAGACTGAAAACAGGAACATGATATTTCTGTCAGGTAGTCTCCTAGGCATTTTCTAGAACTGTATATTTTTTCAAGGTGATATAGTCAAACGTCAAGGTCATAGAGACAAAAATGTGAAATTTTATGTTCCGCGATAACTTGTGACAGACATAACACAGGAACATGAAGCCCGATGGCACCATGTACAACCCGGGATAAAAAACGAAATCCACTTTACTTTTAGCATAACTTAAAGTATCCTAATAACGGAAAATATCTTTGGGTAAATCTACGGGTCTGTTTATTGCATCTTCTACGTTGGATAAAAATTGTTCCTGAGCATCGAGAGAAGCAGCCCCACTACTGACTATGGAAGATCTAGTCTGAGCTTGAGCACCTAAAATGCTCCAACAATATGTAGTCTATCTTAACGGCACCTGGTAAAGTATACTGATCTAATGTCTTTTCTAGAATGAAGTAGATCTTTTAGTCTTATAAATGCCGAAAATAGTACCTTTTATTTTCCAATCGGTTTCCGTGGTACTTTAAATTTTCTACATATTCTTTTGTAGGCAGACATGTCTATATTATTTTTGTCAACATTCCAATCAAAATTGGTCGCTAAAGAACAACTCATTTCTTTTAAAATTCTTCTAATTTGATAGTAAATGTGAAAATTAAAAAAACAATTTCGATAACTCGTCCCTGTCCATAGTATTCCCTATGGACACACCGCAACCACTTGTAGCACACCATGTGGCAAAATTCATTTGATTCGGCCAAAACGATATCGGATTAACATACTTTTAAAGTGTTCTTTACTCGCTCGGATCCCGAGGTAAAAATGTCTGGTATGTTATACATTATAAATATTCCTTCGAACGAAGCGTGAAAATGTATCGTTTTGGAAACGTAAATCTCAAAAGAAGATAAATTTAGATTTTTATTAGATTTTTTTCGACTTATCTTATGCATTCTTTTCATGAACACTATTTTTAATTATGAGAAAATATTACATATATAAAATTTTCACGTGATAACGAATCTCGAAGACCCCGTAAGATTAACGCAATACATAGATAACACGAATGGCGATTGGCAGGTGGGAGTGAAATCCATCCATTTTTGGAACAGATTGTGTAACATTAAAAAAGACATCCAATTTGGACGCGGTAAAATCGGGGAAGGATGTAACTACCGCACCATCAAAGCGGGTTACTATACTTAAAGAGACTGTTATTAAGATTTACGCACAAAATTAATCTCGACAAAAAAATTTCCGAATTATATTACGTAAATTTCGAACAACCGGTGTTTGTAAAGTTAAAACGAGATATAATTACGGAATTAAGTTTAGAAGTTAAAGACAAAACTGGAGAATTAATCGATAACCACGACCACCCGGTTCATATTGTTTTAGAATTTAAAAAAAATAAAATAAATAAAAATCATGTCGATGTCGGGATTCCATTACGAAGATGAGGAACAAGTAGAGCTTAAAGAAGAACTTAGAGAAGAACTTAAAGAAGATATAAATTACAGCATGCGAATGAGAAGAATACAACATACTTTTCAAATAGAATGTAGAAAAGGTCAAATAAAATCCCCCGGATATAAGATATTGGCCTCGGGTCATTTAAAAAAAATAGGATTAGTAGGCGAATTGGACGTGACTTTCAAATTGAACGATGTGGAAAAATCTAGTTCACGTCATCCTCCGGCGTTATAACGATAAATCCCCTTTACAAGGAGACGTCATAGATTTCGTGGCTAATAAATCCTCTAAAAACGGTAGTGTCAGCAGAATAATCATCATAAATAAATAAAATAAATCAATAAAAAAGGCTGAGTAAACAAAATTTATATCCAAAACTCAAAGATGGTCAAAATTATAGACTGCAAAGGATTAGTGAAATAGAAAATACTTTTAGCGAGAGATTGAAGCTCGCAAATCCTTGTACAAGAAATACAAACGAGGATTAAATGCCACCGACGGAGTGAACACCGCATTAATCTCGGGTGGAATCATCATGAGTGGAACCGGATTTTTAGTTCCTCTGGCTCTACCCATTCAACTCGTTTCAATGATATATGGGTTTAGCTCTAAAACCAGTCAGACGAATTGTGCAATCAAAACTGAAAAAACACGACTCCCGTAAAAATATCGCCAAATCTAAATTAAATAGCGTGCAGGATTTAATCAGTAAAGCTTTACACGACGGAAATATTTCCGAAACCGAATTTAAAACGGTTTCTGACGAACTAGAAAAATATTGGACCATGAAAAAAGAAATTGAGCGTAAATTCGGAAAAGAAGAAGCGGTTGTTAGAAAAAAAGGAAGATGCATATTTAACGAAAGATTAGATGTCCTAAACCGCTTTTCAAAATGAAAATCTATTGCATGTTAGATTTATAAACATTACATGTTTATAATTTTTCTTTTTAGTTCTCACCTCGTTTGTCACGCTTCTTAATTACTTCTCTTAATTTTGTTCATCCAGAAGCATCACGTAATTCGTATATGGATGTTGTCCATTTTCCATACGATTGACAAAACTTCCTTTTGCCTCTTTTCCTTTTCATAGTATAATGAAAACAAATTTAGAGTTCTTATAAGGAGAGTACCAACACCGTTCGGATAAGAGTATTTATGGACATCTTTTGATATGGAACTGGTTTTGTTGCTGCATAATTTTTTTCCACCAACAATTTAGTTTCATCAATGTTCTCAGTTGTTACGTATGCCATATTAATTACACACATATTTGTTTTCTTTAATTCATTTCAAACATCAATATTGGTCTATACTACCTAGTATTTCTGTTTTAATACAAACCGTCACGATCGACTGAGCGTTATGTGAAAAAAATGATATTTTACCTGTGCATGTACGCCTGGTTTGAACAGTATATAAAAATCGATCACCAGGTAAATTATCACTTTAACATGGATACCAGGGGTTTAAACAATGTTTTTTGACCAAGTAAAGTATAATCACGTAATTAAGATTGTACGCTGTCTGCCAGATTGGGGGCGTGCGCGCAACATGTTAATTACGTAACGGGGTAACATTGTGCGCGCATACCCCCTTTGTACACACACACACACACACACACATACATATTATATAATAAAACTATATTCCATATAAGTATCACTGCTACAGTACGAAAGACTGTTATAGCAATAATGATATATGAAATAATAAGTGCGAAAGACCGTTCTGTCAATAAATTTGCCAAATAACCGAGGTAGTAAGGGTTATATTCTAGTAATCGGTATATATTAAACATTTTATTCTATTTCAGTCAGCATATGCTTAATTTTTTTCTATATCTGCTTTATTATAAAATAACACTATCGTCCGAAAAATTACGGAGGACTGTAATTACAATAATAATTATATGAAATAGGAAGTACGAAGGACCGTTGTGTCAATAAATTTATCAATTCTTGACAATAGAACCTTTCACGATAACTGCGGTCCTGTAACTTTGAGGGAATAAAGGATACAGATTCCCGGAAAATGATGTCAAAAAAAAAAATCAGTTACTATAACGACGTCTATAATTTTGCGGTTATCTGTATCATTTATTTCCTCTATGTTGCAGGAATCGTGAAAGGATCTATAGCCGAGGTAGAAAGGGTTATATTTTGGTATATGGGTTTTATTAAGCATATTTTTATTTTATTTTATTCGGCATATACTTAGTTATTTTCTATGTCTGTTTTGATGCTTAAGCTAGCCACTCCGCTTCTCTGATTGTATATCTTCCTAGATCCACTTTTGTTTAGGGTTTGTAGTATTTGACTAGATCGTGTTATATATGTTCTTTCTATTTGGTAAAATATTGTATATATTTTATAGTAACTTGATAGAATTTTCTATGATATATACGGGCTGGATATTTTGTAACACATGATATGCATATAATTGTATAATTTCATTTAAGTTTAATTATCCATATATCTGGTAAATGTATACTTATATTTAGGTCTACTTGTGTACGCGGAAATATGCATGTGTTGTTAACGATGTGAAGTTATTGCTCGTGACGTAATTGATACATCTAGAAACATTTGTCATGAAACTGTGTATTGTGCAGACTTAAGACTTATAATGTAACTAAAATACATATTGTTGTCGTTCACTTGAAAAAGGCCAAGGGGCCGAAAATTTGTGAATATTGAGTTAATGCGCGGTTCTCTTACCACTCGGTCGTGGAGATTAACCCCACCCCACCCCACGCCCGCTCCCATATAAAATTAATAGTTTTGGTTTTACAATGATCTTCACATGAAGAGTAATATTTCAAAACACTCTCGTGTCATAAAACATATTCAAAACTTTTAGCGGTGTTTTAAACCTGTAAACGCACTTCTGTCAAAATAAAATGACACCTTATTTTGATGAACACCCCCAGTTTACATACAAGAAATACATGTATATTTATAAAACATCTCTACTCACCAAGATTTTCTTTAGTAACGCTGATAGTTTCATTTTCACACAGAGACTTAGAGACCGTTTCAGCAAAATTATCAACTGACTCTATCAGGTTTGTTGCGGTGTCAGCCTGTAATAATTGAAAATATTTCAGAAATTACATATACGCCAAAGCCTGTTCAAAATATGAACATTTCGTAAACAGAGGCAAGCTATTTGTTGAAATCAGGAATCGCGTTTCATGCTAACATTTCGCAAATTTTACGGTCGTTATAGATACCTTAATGCAATTACAGTGTTTCACCGCGTTAAATAGTTAATTGCCTGTGTCATTCATTTTTCTTCACAAAATCATTGTGTCGTTACTAAGGGATAATAGCAAAAACATGTGTAGTATTCATACCTTTCTCGATTCGGTTTTTATTTTTTTCTGACTGTCATCTTCAAGAATGTTATCAGCAATACTTAAGAATGTCTGTAAAAAGCACAATTGACTATTTCAAAGTATTCATCATTAAGTCAATATGGTAAAATTTGAAGAAAATAAAAACAATTTACTTTAATTGGACAATTAAAGCGATATAAGCTGTCATAATAAATATTTTTGTCCCTGACATATAGTCGAGAATATGATAAAATGTGTGTTCAAATGCATTATCAAACACATTAAATGTTGTAAAAGATCTCCTTTTCGAAATTATTTGTTTTATTCGAATTTAAGTTTTCCCGTATCTTAAAAAATCCAGCTGTATTTCCGTATGCAATGACCTTTCAGATAAACTCTTTCGCCATATCAAATGTACTTCATAATTCGGTCAGGGGATCTCGGTCCTTTACGCGCTCGGACTATGTTAAAGTCGGCCGATTTTTATGTGTTTTATATTTATTTTGAAAATGCAGGGCGTGATTTCAATTGGAAAGTGCATATAAATGTAAAATATATGCTTTTGAACGCTATTTTAGATACCGGAAGAAAATAAAATTGATTTATGAATAAATATATCAGGTCACTAAAAGAATTTTTTCCTATCTTTAATGTTGATTTGACAAAATCGAAACAATATTACTGTGAAAAGTATGCTTTACAACCGTGCCACTCTGTCCGGTGGAGTTGAGCAGTTCATGATCATATGTATCAAGAATGATAAAGCCGAGAATGCGATTGGACGAGTTAAAAATAGGTTGAGATCACCTGATATACCCGACACTTGGACAATTTTAGAAACAAATGTTTTGAAACGGGGAAAAAGACAATTTTTGCATGATTTAGGTATTTATTTTATTTGATTTATTTGATTTTTTGTTTTACGCCATACTCAACAATTTTTCAGTCATATAATGGCGTCCAGTTTTTATTGGTGGAGGAGAAACCCCGGTCACCCGGGTAAAGACCACCGACCTTCAGCAAGAAAACTGGCAAACTTACCCACTTAATTCGAAATGACCCTAGTGGGATTCGAACCAGAGGTGAGAGGCCGTGTGATTTAAAGCGCAATGCTCTAACCACTCGGCCACGGAGGCCCATTTAGGTATTAAATCATGATGTATGAAAATAAACGCAAAGGGTAATGAGAATAGAATGTATATTAAGTGCAAATAGCACGTGTTTAGTGGTCACTCGGTAATCTTCGTAAAAAAATAACCGAAAGTTAAAAGCTAAAAGCTAAAAGTATGGCGGACAAAAAAAACTGATATTACGGGTTACGTTTGGCAAGATTGTTGCAATTTTACACATGCATTTGTTATTCTAACCACCAGATGGTCTCTTTGGAATATATATATATATAAGATAGAATATCACATAAAATGGGCATGTAAAACTTTTCACCCATGACAGATTATATTGCTTTGATAATAAGGCTACAAGAAGCAATTTATATTGTCAAAAACAGCGGTCAACATATGAATATTGAGTGTTCCCCTACATAACCGAATACTTGAGCTTGAGAATTTAATCAGGGGCAATAATTTCTTTCAAAGACAAATTATATTGGTTATTTTAATAGAAATAAAAACAGAATAAAATATTTATATAAAAAAAATCTTTTCTTATTCTCTTATAAATATTTTCCTTTGGAAGGGGAATATTTAGGGTTGTCTCTCTTGTCTGTCGAGATAATGTTCTTTTTCTGTCCTGAGGAGATAATGTTCACTGTCTGTCGACATTATGTTCACTGTCTGTCGAGATAAAGTTCCTCGTCTGTCCCATGGAGATAATGTTCACTGTCTGTCGACATTATGTTCACTGTCTGTAGAGATAATGTTCATTGTCTGCCCTGTCGAGATAATGTTCAACGTCTGTCAACATTATGTTCACTGTCTGTCGAGATAATGTTCACAGTCTGTCGAGATTATGTTCACTCTCTGTCGAGATAATGTTCATTGTTTTTCCTGTCGAAATAATGTTCACTGCCAGTCGAGATAATGGTTACTGTCTGGCGAAATGATGTTGACTGTCGTTTGAGAAAATGCTCATTGTCTTTCTTGTCGAGAAAATGTTCACTGTCTGTCGAGATAATGTTCACTGTCTGTTGAGATAATGTTCACTGTCTGTCGAGTCAAGGTTCATTCTCTGTCGAGATAATGTTCACTGTCTGTCGAGTCAATGTCCATTCTCTGTCGAGATATTGTTCACTGTCTGTCGAGTTAATGTCCATTCTCTGTCGAGATATTGTTCACTGTCTGTCGAGATATTGTTCACTGTCTGTCGAGTCAATGTCCATTCTCTGTCGAGATATTGTTCACTGTCTGTCGAGTCAATGTCCATTCTCTGTCGAGATATTGTTCACTGTCTGTCGAGATATTGTTCACTGTCTGTCGAGTCAATGTCCATTCTCTGTCGAGATATAGTTCCCTAGCTAAGACAATCCACAGTATTCCTTCAACAAAGGTCGCTATATGTATAATAGTATTTTTTGGTACTTTGAATGTTGAAATGAATGTTGAGGTGATATAATCTTTTGGCATTTCATATGATTTACATATGAGCGACTCAACTGGTAATCTAAGGATTTCATTTCGATTTCGATGACTGACACTTCATATTTCGTGTCACTCGCGCTAAACTCTCTTCGCCAAATCAATATCATTTTACACAATATTGATAGCAGTAATAGAAAATTGCAGTCCGTACAATACACATTCCAGACAGGTGAGTTAAAGGGAAAGCGAGAAATATGCGTTTCTTTTGAAGATACTTTACGACATACCGTTGTTGTTATGTTTGCTTGTTTTGTGCTGTTAAAAGTAACATTCAGTAAAGATATAGTTTTGAGCATTTCTGTCGACTGCACTACAGTTTGCTCTTGTAGGTCATCATCTCCTTGTCTTTCACTTCCTGAATCATTCACAAACTTATGCATAATGTTCAGTGTACTGTCTAATATTTCTCCATCTACCTTGCCGTCTAAACTTCCAAGCTGAAAAGTGTAAACACTGTTACTAGAATAGTCAACAAAGATGTTTAAATCCCGAGAAATAAACAAATCTCAGAATACCAAAGTATAAATCTTTAGGACGTCCAGGATATAGGTACAAATCTGGTAAAAAATGGACGATATATCTAAATGTCAAATTAAAGGTTACCGCTAGCTTTTTCTTCTTTTGATTCAGCAGTTTCTGAATGAAGTCTGCTTTGTATGACTAAACAGTTCAACCAATAAAGGAGCACGTCTCCAAACATTACGAATATATTGTCTATTAGAAATTCCAGCATCCTTTTTATATCAACTTCAGTGTATTTATGTGTACAATCAGAGGGTTGTTGGGCAAAATAAGTATCGTGATAACCAGTCACTAGATATTTAAATTTTGGGGTATCACCTTTAGTAAAAAAAAAAACAGTTGTCTGTTATGCTAAAAAGTTTCTCTTTTAAAGAATGTGTCCGGTATATCGATCCGTCATGCAAGAGTTTGTTCATTAATCATTTCATAAACTGAGGCTTACTACTTGGTGATAACGAGGATCAACATTTAGCGAACTTTACGGTAGAATCAATGACTACAATTACAGTCTCAATCCGAGGAGCAAGATTCTTGTATATCAAACCCGTATGGCGTAAGAATACAGTATAGACATGCAAATGACCTATTTATCATTCTTATATTGCTACACATAAAAAGATCAAAACGCCGTTAGTTGCAGATAAACCAACCTTATTATTGTATATTTCAAAACAATTTACTAGAAATGTTAGCGAATAGCGAATGGTTGTGAATACGGATATTCAAAATTCCTCTAGTTATTGTAGAACCGAGGAACACTCATATCAATCGGATTAGAATTCAGTGAAACTTTATTGTGACGAAATGTAGGTGTGGTAATTTTAACGTGGGGTAAGTGTTGAAGAGTTACTTGTGTAATCTGTGGTCTTGTCTCATTTGACAAAATAGCGGACATAGCTTGTCTATGAACATTTTTGGATGTACGGTTACGACTACGAGGGTTTTTTCCCTTGATATGTACTTCTTGAGTGTCTGGAATATTTTCTTGTAACAAGTTTTGACACAAATGTTTTCGAACACTAGTATTGGTTAGGCGTTTATTTCCCCCTTTTTGTAAACTGATTCACATTATGACGACCGACAGGACCTCATATAAACCACTGTGCTTTTGAATCAGGGTTCGACACATTTGTTACGGGTGCCAAATAGAATGGGTGATCAGATTAACAGAAATCTGTTAGTCTCTTGTCACTAAATGTTTTGTATGTTTCCACTGGACATATATCCGTTTGTTCTCTGTGGCTTACATCCTGTGTTTATCGCGTAAATTGTCAATGTTTTCTCATATCGTTTTGGTCTGTCCCTCGTTGTATACCAGTTATGTCATGACAATGCTGAATATCTCCCCAAGGTAAATATCTCTGTTCTTCGCCCCCTCGCTTCATTCCAAAATACAAGGTTTTATTTAAAGTTTATTTAATGGACTGTTTGGTATTTTGTTTCCCAGTTGTCCGTTTTCATAAAGTATGTTAATTTCTTTGTCGTCATTTTTTTTTCGGCTACTTAGGTCGGTTTCCGAACCCTTGCTTTTTTAAGTTCCTTTGTTAATATTTTAATGCTTCGCGTTTCTTATACACTTCATGTTCCGAATTTATGCTCGAACCATAACGGTGTCGTTTCAGGGTATCTCTCAAATGATCCCATTAAACCTCTCATGTTATTTGATTGGATAAAACACATTCAGTTCAAACGGTGGTATGTTATGAATTTATCTGGGCCCGAAGTCACCAAATTTACTCCGAACTCAAGCTCAAATAACTTTTCATGATTTTAAGGTAAAATCGAATGAACTTCATTCTGTAACTGGACATGATTGTATATTGTTGGCATACAATTGTAAATAATGGTCAAAATTAACACTCATTTGAAGGAAACTTCATAAATATTAGAAAAATGTTGGTGTACGTACTCAAATTTTGAGTACCGTACTCAACATGTTTATTCATTTTTTTATTTGCTGACTACGGGCCCTGGTTTCATTTTCGGATGTCAAAGAACTTAATATGATAAGTTACTGTTGCTCAAATTTTTTTTATTATTGTATTATTTCCCTGTGCGTGTATGAAGTTTTCCAAATTATTGCCATTCATATCGACAAACCTGGACGTCAGATTGGCGTATGTAGACTTAGAATTAAGTCACAATGATGACCTGAGCTAGGTACAGTCACAGGTGTGGCAAAGGTAGGAGGGGAGTTTTCAGAGTTGAAAGTGAACTTGAGTTACGGTTCCGAGAGTTGTTGCTTCTAATTCTAGAAAGGAGTCAAACAAAAATTCAAAGTCATCGTCAGACATTCCTTTTGCCAATTTGTGTTTGGCGATGGTTATAACTTCACCGATATCAAACATTTGGACCACGAACATTACATAAGTTCCTAGTATTGGTTTGTGGGGGTTTATGATTTTCACTTTTCTGTCAGTTGTACCTACAGTTACAGTGTCGCCAACGTAAGACAAATTTGAATGAAAACACTATCAAAAGTAACAAACGATGCGAAACTAGCAAAAGGCTTACAAAAGTCCATATATTCTAATGAGAAAAACACGTTAAATTTATATGCAGTCAATTGTACATATATATATATATATATATATATATATATATATATATATATATATATATATATATATATATATATATATATATATATATATATATGTCTGTGTGTGTGTGTGTGTGTGTGTGTTTGTGTGTGTGTGTTTGTGTGTGTATGCGCGTACGTGTGTGTGTGTGTGTGTGTTGAAATTCGGGAAACTTACCGTTTCATTTATTTCATGCAGAATTGCATTTGTGCATTTTGTAATATCGGGCGGCATCCACTTCCCGTCTATATTACATTGTCTAGTCATTATACCTACAGAACATAAATAAAATTCAATGTAAAACACATTGCACCCAGACAAAAAGAGAACAACAATGGGCAAAAAGCAGGAAGAGTCAAATATATAGACATTACCTTATTTCTATATCGATCTTGTATCTGAATTGTCAATTTTCTGTTAGTGTGTATTAATTTTATTCCATATACAAAGTTTCAGTTTAATTTTTTACTAATCAGCTTCAGTTTTTGATGAATAAGCAAAATAACAATTCTCGGAGAGACTGATCAAATAATACAATATAAATTGTAAAATTAAGGGATGTTTATAAGGATTTTATTACATGCACTAATATCATTACAAAGTGTATTTCATATAAATTACGTCATGGTTTTAATTTCGCTGATCAATGTAAAAAATTGAAATAAACGAAAATAAAAACCTATCAAAATTATCTGATTCTACAGTACATTGTGAAACAAATATAGGGTACGGAAATATACTCAAAATGTTTTTATCAAGAGCAAATTTCTTATGTGTGGCATTTTTTATCCACATATTCAATAAACTTTTCGATAACTGATATGTCTATTAAATACATACTGAACATGAATTTATTTTGCTGATCATTTACATGTACTGTATAAGCAGAATTTTTAGCGAGGATTTTAAAATTGAATATTTTTAACAATTCATTCCCCATTGTATGCAAGAGTTATCTTTCTTTAATCATAAAATCACTAAAATTACTTCTCACTTATATTATATACCATATTTTAGTTCAAAACGATTAATTTGAGTCTCGCTAAAATTTCAACTTATAATACGGTATCAGTGCGCATGCCTTTAAATCCCTCAGGACAATTTTGTTCAACCGATGTTCCTCCCTTTGTTTTCCCCCATGTAACACCATTTGATTCGCCTTCTTTGCAAGTAGTGTCATCTAAGGAAAATAGAAAGAATAAAAGCTGGTATGATAAACATTAATTGAATTTTGTGTGATTTTAGTTTTAGCTGACGATTCTACGCATTTGCCAATTATGACACGCTATACAGGAAATGCGTTTTATCATATTTTACTATTCATTCTTATCTACATCAAACCACCTGGTTGTTGATAGATAATGGAAAAAAGGAGCTTGTAACTCTAGCATCTTTGAAAATTTTAATTGCTTGCAATACTAGTACATATACAAAAATGTCCAGTTACAGCAGAATTCTGTTTTTATTCTAATTTCAAATAATATAGCATTTAGAAAATTAGGTGACTTCTGTGTCTAGTTAGGTTATAACAATCGGAACTCGGGTATGATACTTTCCACTGGTATGATAAAAATTAATTGAATTATGATACTTTCCAGGTACCTTGTTCTACACTAGACTCCTAAGAGAATGTAGTAAATATTGTCCTCACGTGTTTTGCACCAGAAATAGAAGACAACAGAACTTTGGATAACATGTACACGTACAGTAGAATAAAGCAAAACATTCCCAAGCTACTGGGTACGCTTTATAAAAAAAGAAATGAATCCTAGAAGTTAATTGATCTAAAGTCAAGACTTAAGACCGCTTTATCAAAACTATTGATACTTAAATTTTCATGCATATTTGCAATTTCCAAATAAGACCTTGATAGTTTATGAATATTTTACCTGCTCCATTTACAAAGATTTATAATGATAACTGCAACACTAAAGTAATTCTACGCACTACCTCTTGCTAGTTATTAAGCCAAGACCTGGTTTGGTCATAAGTCACGTCTGTTATAATTAGGGCTGAATCAATATATCGATATATCGGTTTATACCGGTATCACTAGTCCTTTCAATACATCGATACACGAAATTATCGGTATACAGTCTTATTATTGGCCTTTAAAACGTTTATAAATCGCATTGAATTTGTTAAGCATCTGTGTGAAACGGAGCAAAATAGAGCCCATGTATGCATCACATGGCCATGTCACCTCTGAAGTTAGGCCGAATTTTCTACCCCAGTTTTAAGCAATTTTTATTTTGTGGTAAAATCAGGGACAGAAGTCCTCCCATATACCTTCTTCGTAGCAAGATGCTGTGACATTTTCACAGCAGTTTAGCAATCATTTTAACCGTCTATATATTATCGCTGATGTCTGATATTTGTTGATATGCTTACTTGATCTTTTAGATTCATTAATCTATTGTCACTAAGTTATGACATGACACAATTCTATATCTATGAGACGCTTATTTATTTATTTATTTATTTTATTATTTTTCTAGCTATCCATCGCATTATCTATTCAAGTCATGTCTCCATTTTGAACACAACAAAATGTGAGACGTTCGCTGATTGGATGATAATAAATGTATATTCATTGTTCCATTATGATCAACCAATCACCGAACTTCTTACATTTTCTTATGTTCAAAATGGAGACAGACGACGTAAATACAAAAAGCGATTGATTTATAAATCTACATATCAACAAATATCAGACGGTTAAAATGATCGCTAAACTGCTGTGAAAATGTCATTGCATCTTGCTACGAAGAAAGTATATGGGAGGACTTCTGCCCCTTATTTTACTACTAAAAATCGCTTAAAATCGGGACAGAAAGTTCGGCCTATGTTTGGTAATGATTTCAGAAAACACAAATATGTAGAATTTCACCTCAGAAGATGTAAATTAAAATTCATTAAATTTAAATTTAACTTAAACTGTTGTTTGTTTAGACTTGATCAACACAAAATTCGTATTGAGTATTGAAAAAACAAATATTCAATACGTATTGTATCGCAAAATTTCAATCAAAGCACAGCTCTAGTTCTAATTATTTGTAAAATGGTAGATAATTGTGCCTGTACCGGGCCCCAGATTTTTACAACCTGTACATTAATAAATTGCAATATTCTAATAACTTTCGTAATGTTGTTAATGTACAATTTAACATCTGTAGTTATTGTGTACTAAATTTTCACCATTCTTAAACACATATATAGATGATTCTTCGGTGCAGTTTTCGTAACCACATTGAACATGTAATGTATTCGACACGTTCACAGCTATTCGCATCATGCAGTTTTCGCTCGTCACTATCGTATATGATAAACCTGGAACAAAAATATTATTATTCGAAAGGAAATAAATGCATAGAAAATAATGGATTAGATATTGCAAATGTATGTATGAAACACTTCAGATACGAAAGTATAAATCCTTAGAATGCCCAGGATATATATACAAATCTGGTGAAAGTAGACAAACCCGGACATCTGGAAATCAGGAAATGGAATCAGGTGCCATGGAGGAGTAAACACCCCTGTCGACCGGTCACATCCGCCGTGAGCCCACAGTCAAGTCCATATGAAATACTGAGGAACGAATCCTCGTCACAATTGGTACAGACGTCTCAACAACAGCCAACGAAAAGGCAACTCACCATTTCACCTGGCGAAACAGAGTAGTCGCAAACAAGACTATTATACCGACCGTAAAATTTGCGGAACTTTGACATCAAACGCGTATTTCGATATCCTTGTGTATCTGAATTAAAGATCTCACAATCACAATCATTTACCGCGAATGTGGACTTGTTTGCATGTGAAAGTATTAGTATTTGCGAGTCTTGTGATGAGAGAAAACTCGCAAACTTAACAACCACGTGATTTACCAAGTCAACACAAATGCGCAAATAAAATTAATAAACTCGCAGGAAAGATTTTGCATTAATAAATAGCAAAAACTCGTGACTCATTTAAAAATAACATATCAATTTTAACAGCATGTTAAGAACATATTCGCATCTACTTTGTAACAAAGTATTCTAAGAGTGTTCATTAAAATGGAATAGAAACCGAAAAAGAGTTAAACGGCAATTTCCGACATCTATCAAAATAGAATCTCAAATATTTTACATTGTTTTCCTGAGCAATAATATGATAATCTAAAATATTTTAATGATAATATACTTAAAACAAAACACAAATTGGATTAAAAACGTTCTTTTTCCCTATTAGTTAAACGTATCTTTTTAAATTGTTCTAAGGATGATCTGAAATGTTTTGTTCAGCTCAAGATACAGAGACGGATGACTTAGTGATAAGCGTTTGTCCTTTTAGCCCACTATCAAGATGGTGGGTAATTCAAATAACCCTGTGTCCGTGGTCCGTTGTCAGTCCGTCGTCCGTCCTTAAACAATTCTTGTTAGCGAAATATTTAAGTTGTGCAGAGTACATTTTCAAGAGGGTCGGATCACAAAATGGCCGCCAGATTTTGACAACTAAAGTTTGTTATTACTATTTCTCAGAAAGTACTAAAGGGATCTTTAGGAAATTTAACATAAATGTTCTCCTTTGGGTCGTTTAGTTCTTCAAAACAAGGTTAGTTATCGCATATGCAGCCGATATTATGACACTATTTGCAGTCGATTTTGTTACCTCATTTGAGGTCGATATTATGACCTTATTTGCAGTCGATTTTGTTACATCATTTGAGGTCGATATTATGACCTTATTTGCAGTCGATATTATTAACTCATTTGCAGTCGATACTATGTACTCATTTGCAGTTTACCCTCTATTCGTAACCGAGGTGTAGCGGGTTCTAGCCTAGGCGGAGGCAACTGGCTTTTCTTGTCCTTCTGATGAGACATTAAAAACCGAGGTCCCATGTCACAATAGGTGTCGGCACTTTAAATAACCTTCACTGCTCAATGGCCGTAAATGCCGAGCATAGGCCAAAAATTGAAGCCCTTCACCGGTATTTTGTGGCGTTTCCATATGAGTGGAAGTATCATGAGTGGGACGTTAAACAACAATGCAAGGACAACAACAACAACAAAAACAACAACAACTATCTGAAATGTTGAGAAACTAGTTCGAAAGTATTATTCGCAACGTCTATACCGACTGTAACGGGAGATAATCCTAATATGTTTTATTGAACTTGACTGTGTAAGCTCTCAGCAGGTGTGACCGATCGATGCTTTCCACACTTTTTGGGACATCCAGAGGTCCGTGTTTGTCCAGTGTTCTCAATATCCGTACATCCTGAAAGTTGATACTTTCGTATATGTGAGTTTTACAGCATTGGATGAAAAAAGAAAACAGATATTTAACGATAAAGGTAGCTTGAAATATAGGTAGTTGACTACCGTTGACATTATAAATCAGTCTTCAGAAAACATTTACTGGTAAACGGGAACGTAGACTAAATTTTATAAGTCGTCATATTGAAATGACACGATATATGTCAACCTTAGAAAATCACGTGGCATTTAATAAATCACCATCTTTCTTTGAGGTTTTATACGACAGACAATTGATAAAATTAAATAAAACTATTTACCTTCAAGACACCATGTAAAGTTTCCGATGTGGCTGAGATCTATTTTGTCACAATTGGATATTGTGCAAGTAATATACACGGTGGAATCCATCAAAATAGAAGCATTTCTGGGATTAATGGTCACCTTCGGTTTCTGATACACCTTTAGTTCGTGAATCTGAGATGACGCATTCCCTAATTTACACGTGTAACTACCTTAAATGTAATGCATATTCAAATGTACGATCACGTGGATCTATCAATATTACAATTAAACGAAAACGAAAATGATATCTACTTAACTATCAAATAAACAAGATTTTCAGTCTTAAAGCTGGGTACAATTGTTATTCAAAAGCAAAGATTAACACGGTGATCGGTACTTCAAACTCCACATGTGGTCGATATAGAGAATAGATGGTTAGTATCTTCAGATACAGGTTGTTTTTGGACGAGCGTTAACAGCCAGTGTCGTGTTTTCTGACCCGAGTTAAAATACAACAAATGTTGTCTAAGACCCCGACCATCTATTCTGTTTATTGTTGCTGAATTAATTTATACCGCAAATTCACTGTATTTTAACGATATGGGTGCCGCCACTTTGCCCAAGAAGAATATTTAACAAATATGTAAGTTGCTATAGAGCAGATGACGTCATTCCAGCACTAAAAAATAGGATTTACGTCATTAAACAAGATTTTTTTTAAAAAACCACGTGTTCGATATCCGTCATTGACTGAAAACAGCAGGATAATATCCCTTATAATGTCTCGACTTCTGCTCTAAAAAAGAATGAACAAAATATATGTTTCTCTTGTTCAATTGTTACCAAACCTGCGAATTTACCTAGCGCGTCGAATGTTACTTTTGCACAAAGAGTATGGATTAATTAGATTTGAATAGATGGAAAAATTTCCGTTATACTAAGAATAATAATTATACCGACTGGTTGAAATTTCAGATATTATGGTTTGCTCGTTTTTGCGGTAACACCTAAATCGCAAAATATTTTTATAAGTTAACATTTTATTGTAAATTCACCGCAGCAGATTCAAATTTCATGATTAACAGAGTTTCCACTGTATATACGCGTAATAAGACGCATAATACCTCAAGTCCTAAAACATTCACTTATATTGGTTAATACCATATATGAATAAAGATAACCAAGCACTAATTTTACCAGAATGTTTTGTACCATAAACAGATAAAAAATAAACCCACCGAAAGGTATAAATGTCCAAGGATATGAAAGCTTTGTCGTTCAATCGGCCTTAATGCGCCTTTTCATTTCTCCAAACAAGAAAACAATTTTCTTACATTCATATTTCTTTGATATTTAGAAATATCAGGTTCAATGCCAACAGTAAAAATTCAAACCTTATAAATGCTTCAATTTGAACTCGTGATACAATATGCAGACTCTTAAGAAGGTAACTCTTAGAATAAATTTCACTGTGTATTATCATTGCTGAAATGTTTATGTTTGTGTGATCTACGATAAAACACCAGAGGTCACTGTGACAAAATACTTTGTTCCTTGTCTGCAGTAACACCTTGACTCTTAATTCAGAGAATATAATGTGAAAAAAGAAGAAAAAACACAAACTAGTGAAGTTCATTCATAAATATATGCAATGATGGTATATATATATATATATATATATATATATATATATATATATATATATATATATATATATATATATATATATATATATATATATGTGTGTGTGTGTGTGTGTGTGTGTGTGTGTGTGTGTGTGTGTGTGTGTGTGTGTGTGTATCCATATGTGTATGTGTATGTGGAGAAATATATGAGATGATGTAAAATTTACTTACCTTTATCAAAAAGGTATTTCGCTTTATTTATAAACAATGAGCTTGAGCAATTCTCTGAGTTGCAGATTTGATTTATTTGGCGCCTTGTTGAATTACCAATAGATGTTCCATTTAAACTCCAGAAAATACTTTCATTTGTTATTGGATTAACAATGCAAACCAGTGTTACCGACTCGCTCTCGTATACTTTAGATGTGTTGCCATTTATTCTGAGTGTATAACTGGGTACTGAAATGAGTTTAAAATTTCTGTCATTAAAAATGTTTGATATCTAAATTTACAATATCAGGATTAAATTAAAAGCGAACAATGGCAGAAAATAATAATAATAATAATAATAATAATAATAATATTAATAATAATAATAATTATAATAATAATAATTATAATAATAATAATAATAATAATAATAATAGTAAAAATGATAATAATAATGATGACGATGATGATAATGATGATGATTATGATAATAATAATAATAATAATAATAATCATAATAATAATAATATTAATAATAATAATAATAGTAATAATGTTGATAATAATAATAATAATAATAATAATGTTGATAATAATAATAATAATAATAATAATAATAATAATAATAATAAAAATAATAGTCATAAAATAATGATGACGACGCCGATGATGACAGTGATAAGGATGACAATGATAATGTGGTGATCATGACGACGAGGAGTCGTTGGAGGATAAAAGGCGCTCCTTGAAATACCAATGTCGAGTAAAACAAAATGTCGATTCAAACAAACAAAATATCAACAAAAGTGTTCTCTCAATTGTTTTGAAGTCACGTCAAAATTACTACTTTACATGAAATTATGTTTATACGTGCAAATACTCATCAATAACGGTCCTTTCCCAAGGGAACCGTTCTTTTATACGAAAAAAAAACGTTGCACTGAAGCATTGTATTGTGCAGACTTAATACTATGTAACTGATATACATATTGTCGTCTTTCACTTGATAAAGGCCAGGTGGCCGAAAATTTGTGAATTTTGAGTGTTTTACTGTTTTTTTCGCATACTGGTACTTCCCTTTGGAGGACATTAAATTTGATCGTTCTTTTATAGTTTTGCCTAGAGATTAGAAAACGATTCACAATAGAAAGGGTCATGATAAAGTTGGTACAACTTTGCTTTAATCATGATAAATGTAGATGTTTATCTGTTTAAATTATTTTAATGTGAATATAGCATTCCACGTCTTGTTGGCAAGAATAATGCAATCGAGCACTGAGGAGTAACTGTAAGACGAATCAAACTTTCCGAAATCCTGGATTTGATCACGTGATGTTTTATTTGAATGTTGTTTTACGCCACACTCAGTTTTTCAGTTATATGGTGACGGCGACTTACAATGGGGAAGGGACTGAGAATAAACTGGCATATCTTTTTTTTTTTTACAAAATCAGCTTAGGTTCAAACGGGGTTCAAATATGAGCTTATTAGAGGTTTAAAGCGCGATGCTGTAATCAGACTTTAGTATCCTGTTTATGATATTATTTACAGCAAAAAGTGAGTACGTATTACACTTATATATTGAATACCGATACCACATAGAAATACAAATTGAAATATATATTACATAAGTAATACATCGTTGTAATTACAGTTCAAATATAAATAAAATAAACTAACTAATCTGAAGTAAAGAGCTGACATACCTGCTGTGGTTGTTTTAATTGTTGTTGCTTCCGTTGTTGTAGATGACAAATGTGTTGATGTTCTGCTTGTTACTGGAGACATTGTCGTGGTAGATTCGTCTGTTGTTAAACTTGATACTTCCGTTGCTGTTACATTTTCTACACTATCTGTTGCTGTTACATTTTCTACACTATCTGTTGTTGATATGTATTCTGTTGTTATAGAATGTTTTGTTGTTGCTGTTATATTTTCTACACTATCTGTTGTTGTTACATTTTCTAAACTATCTGTTGCTGTTACATTTTCTACACTATCTGTTGTTGATATGTATTCTGTTGTTATAGAATGTGTTGTTGTTGCTGTTACATTTTCTACACTATCTGTTGCTGTTACATTTTCTACACTATCTGTTGCTGTTACATTTTCTACACTATCTGTTGCTGTTACATTTTCTACACTATCTGTTGTTGATATGTATTCTGTTGTCATTGTTTCAGTTGTGTCTAATGATGTTGTAGATATTGTTGACGACTCGTTGTAATAAGTGTCTGACGTTGGTAGGGTAGGAATGGTTGTACTCGTCGGATACGCATTTGTCATTGTTATCGTATCTGTAGAAGAACTTGTCTCAGTTGCTATAGTTGCTACATCACTCGTCGTACTCGTCGGATACGCGCTTGTCATTGATATCGTATCAGTAGAAAAACTTGTCTCAGTTGTTATAGTTGCTACATCACTCGTCGTACTCGTCGGATACGCGTTTGTCATTGATATCGTATCAGTAGAAAAACTTGTCTCAGTTGTAATATTTGCTACATCACTCGTCGGATACGCATTTGTCATTGTTATCGTATCTGTAGAAGAACTTGTCTCAGTTGTTATAGTTGCTACATCACTCGTCGTACTCGTCGGATACGCGCTTGTCATTGATATCGTATCAGTAGAAAAACTTGTCTCAGTTGCTATAGTTGCTCATCACTCGTCGTACTCGTCGGAAACGCGTTTGTCATTGTTATCGTATCAGTAGAAGAACTTGTCTCAGTTGTTATAGTTGCTACATCACTTGTCGTACTCGTCGGATACGCGCTTGTCATTGATATCGTATCAGTAGAAAAAACTTGTCTCAGTTGTAATATTTGCTACATCACTCGTCGTACTCGTCGGATACGCATTTGTCATTGTTATCGTATCTGTAGAAGAACTTGTCTCAGTTGTTATAGTTGCTACATCACTTGTCGTACTCGTCGGATACGCGTTGTCATTGTTATCGTATCAGTAGAAGGACTTGTCTCAGTAGTTATATTTGCTACATATCACTCGTCGTACTCGTCGGATACGCGCTTGTCATTGTTATCGTATCAGTAGAAAAACTTGTCTCAGTTGTAATATTTGCTACATCACTCGTCGGATACGCATTTGTCATTGTTATCGTATCTGTAGAAGAACTTGTCTCAGTTGTTATAGTTGCTACATCACTCGTCGTACTCGTCGGATACGCGCTTGTCATTGATATCGTATCAGTAGAAAAACTTGTCTCAGTTGCTATAGTTGCTACATCACTCGTCGTACTCGTCGGAAACGCGTTTGTCATTGTTATCGTATCAGTAGAAGAACTTGTCTCAGTTGTTATAGTTGCTACATCACTTGTCGTACTCGTCGGATACGCGCTTGTCATTGATATCGTATCAGTAGAAAAACTTGTCTCAGTTGTAATATTTGCTACATCACTCGTCGTACTCGTCGGATACGCATTTGTCATTGTTATCGTATCTGTAGAAGAACTTGTCTCAGTTGTTATAGTTGCTACATCACTTGTCGTACTCGTCGGATACGCGTTTGTCATTGTTATCGTATCAGTAGAAGGACTTGTCTCAGTAGTTATATTTGCTACATCACTCGTCGTACTCGTCGGATACGCGCTTGTCATTGTTATCGTATCAGTAGAAAAACTTGTCTCAGTTGTAATATTTGCTACATCACTCGTCGTACTCGTCGGATACGCATTTGTCATTGTTATCGTATCTGTAGAAGTACTTGTCTCAGTTGTTATAGTTGCTACATCACTTGTCGTACTCGTCGGATACGCGTTTGTCATTGATATGGTATCAGTAGAAAAACTTGTCTCTGTCGCCACCATATCAGTTGTTACACTAATATCAGGTGTGGTATTAATTATATTTGTGTTTGGATTAGAAATCATATCTGAGGTATACGTTATGTTGTTAGTCTGCATAATATCCGTTGTTAGATTTGATTCAGAGTGCGTAGTTAACGTCGAATTTGTTGACAATGTCGCGTTGAATGAGACTTGGGTATTAGTTAGATCCGTTGTATCAGTTGATTCATTTGTCGGGTATATACCTGTGATTGACGTCGTCTCTGTAGAAGTTGTCCCTTCCATCGGCACCGAATCATGTACAGTTGTTGTTTCTGTTGTACTACTTTCCGTACTAGACTGGTAGGTTGTTGTGGTCGATGTTGTCTTTTTCGTGTCTGGAGGCACTATTTCCGTTTGTGAATTTGTCATTTTAGTTGTCTCAATTGACGTGTGGTTGTTTCCTGCCGACTGTTTGACCGTGGAAATCGTAGTCATTGCTTGAGATTGTGACAGCGTCTTGGTTAATCCACTCGATATAATAATTATCAATATCCCCAGCCAATGTGTTATCTCCATTTTGTTAACTGAAAAATGTAAATACAGTTTGGTAATTATCAGCTTGTTTTACTGATATTTTGTTGTTGTAACAATTGCTGTATGAAACTATCAATTGCAGATTAATTTGATTTACATCAGATGACTTTTTGTTATTTACATAGATCAATGATGTCAATCTTACTGTGACTACCGAATCCTTAAAATAGTAGAATATACAGCGTGAAATACAATCTTCTCTTCTTCATTTTGTATAAAACAAATGACAGTATATGAGCAAGTCTACGTCATCACATTTGTTGTAATGGTTTTGATGTCTTTTTCTCGCCATTAAATAATAGTAACTAAGTCATATTCGTAGATGTACGCTAAGGTCTTGTGTAAATGTAGAGGATCTCACACATAGTTATACAGCAACTTCTCAACTTTAAATTCAATATAAGAAATCCTCATTTTTCACATTTTAAATATGCATACAAAAACAATAGTTTTTATCTATGATATAGATATAACTATAACACCATAGGACTGGGACAGGGTAAAGCATAACTCTGAAATACATTCAGTAGTGTAATTCACGTCAAACATAATTATAAAGACGAAAGTTTTTTTTTCTTAATTTATTCCAGGTGATGTGTACTGTCACTCCATGAGACCTGATCCCATCTCTGGGTTTTCCACAGGTCTCTATCAAGTGTTCGCCATATTTGTTTGATGTCTGCCATACCTCCTGACGGTTAACACGTATCTTTATAATTATCATATATCGACTGTTAGACTCTCAGCTATAGTCAGCGGAGAGCCGAACCCTGCTGTATCCGAGGCTGATTTTGTGAGACAATTTGCCAGTTTACTTGTCGATGGTCGTTGATCTATTTCCGGGTAAAATTTTAACTGGTTTTTATCCTCCATTCCTAATTAACTGGTTGTCACCATATGACTGAGATCTTTTTTAAGCGTGGCGTAAAACAGAATTAATCATTGGAAGATATAAGAGGAATCATGCCTTACATGCTTTGATCACCACGAAGTGGCAAAAAACAATTGTCGATAAGAGAATTTATTGATCTCTGATAGATATAATACCTTCGTATAACTATCTGCATAGGAGGTAAAGGTGTTTGAAATTTTACCACATAGATATGTACAACTTGTCCTGTCACTAAATACTTTACACATGCCTAATCACTACGCATGTCATGTCGATTTGAATTCGTGCATTTTAATATATTTTGTCTTTCTTATAATCACATGTCTCACTCGACCATTTTGAGGATAACAAACGCACAAGACAGGTCATCTTTTCTGTACTAAAATGTTTAACCATACGATAAGAGAGAACCTATTTACGTTTTAAATGTGACCCTTGCCACATAAAATATTATTTGTTTTTATTTAACCCACCAGGGCGCCATAAGCATTTATTTTTCACCCAATCGGCATTCATACTGACAATATTCATGTACATGTATATACTCTGACAAGCGCTCATTCGTTATACGTACAAATTATAATTCCTATATTGAAAAACAAAATAATGAGAATCAAATATCCCACCCTAAACGTGATCGGTCTCATTAAAGCGATATAAGCTGTCACAATAATGATTTTTGTCCTCTGAGGTGTGTTCAAATACATCAAACACGTTCAACGGTAAATAATCGGTTATTTAGAAAATCCGGCTGTATTTCTGTATGCAATGTATTACTGAAACTGCAGTTTTCAACGTAATTTAAAATACTTGAAACAAAACAGAATCCTGCGTATGTACGTTGCTGTACTTCAGAGTAAAGCTATTATCTGCTTGCGATTGTAGTATTTATATGAATAAAAATATAAGGTTACTAAAGAAATTTTAGAATATTTAAAGTTACCCCGAAATGAATGCTAACATTACCAAAATAAAAACAATATAACTGTGAAAACTATGCGTACAATTGTGCCGCCATTTTCGGTGGAGTTGTGTCACTTCATATTCTTAAAGTAATGGCGACAGTTCTCAAGTGTTGTTTCATTTTGAGATCTTAGTTGTTACTTGTTGTAAAGTAACCTGCCAAGTTTAACCTATTTTTGGACAGTATTTATTTTTAAATTGCATGTGAACAATATTTTCAGAAATAATTGTTTTGTTGGTGTAAGTGCTTCTGTTGATTATTCGTATAATATTTGGTATTCATTCAAAACCTGAACAAATTTCTTCCGTTCAACATAACTGCTTAAACAACAAAGTAATAGGCTACTATGATTTTCCTGTGAAAGTAAAATTTATCTGCCCCACTCCACTGGACCGAACTACATATGATTCCCTAAATTCAAATTGCGTCTGGAATCTCAAATAAACAAAGAATGCTAGTCAACAAGCACAAATTGATCAAATTATTTTCTTTTATTCTCTTGTGTTAAAGCGATCGTCTATCTTGGGCGACGATGAAACAACGATGACTACTTCGAAATCATCAAGCATTATTTGGTAATGTAACATTATATAATCAATTTTTGTGCATGTGCATCTTCATCGACTATGACGGGTGTGACCGGTCGACAAGGGATGCTGAATATTTCCGTCACATCTGATAAAGTCTCTGATTTTTACATGTAGGTCTGCGTGTCCTGATTTTTATACATGTAGGTCTGTGTTTCCTGATTTTTATATTTTGTCTAAAACCTTTCACCAACTAATACTGTGGTATCTATTATTTTACAAATAATAATAATAATAATAATAATAATAATAATAATAATAACAAATAGCAATAAATAAAACATTTTAATATATATATATATATATATATATATATATATATATATATGTATATATATATATATATATATATATATATATATATATATATATATATATATATATATATATTCAAAATTTTAAAAGATAAAAATCCCACCTACGTACTAAGTAACTTACTTTCTGCCGTTCCGTATTTGGTATATTTCTATACTACAGCATTTGTATAAAATCAGGTATATGTAATCCCTCCTGTTGCTATCGTTGATTTCTACTTTGATCATGCAGATTGGTTATAAAGGCTATTTTCCATGTATCTGCATATCAATATCCACAAAAACTCTGGTAAAATAAATTATTATATATCAACCCAATATCCACAAACCAATAGTAAAATATCTGAAATTCTATCAAACCAATATACACAAAGCACCAGTAAAATATCTGATAACTTATCAAATCACATCGATCGATCTGGATTTAAAATTTTACTTCCTAGTTTTAAACGTTTTGTCTGACACGTGCAGGTCATATGTCATATATATATATATATATATATATATATATATATATATATATATATATATATATATATATATATATATATATATATATATATATATATATATATATATATATATATTGTTTGTTCACGGTAAACAAAATAGAAACTGTATGATATATTGCCTATTTAGTATTTGAAGTAGAGTCGGTATAAAGGTATTGCTGAGAGAGAGAGAAAGAGAGAGAGAGAGAGAGAGAGAGAGAGAGAGAGAGAGAGAGAGAGAGAGAGAGAGAGAGTAAGAGAGAGAGAGAAAACAATGTATATAAAAGTTACGTCTGTCAAGACAGACAGGAGCGTGAGTGTGCGTGCATGTGTGTATGTGTGTTATCTTTAAATCATAACGAGTCATTCGCAATACTCCTTTCATTTCTTCTTATTAATCTAAAAATTAACGCAATCATGTATTATCTCGTTTAACTTGCCTCAAATTCTAATGTTCAGTACATTATTTTTCTTGTCTTAACCGCTGATATCAATCTTGATTTGACAGACAGACTTCGTTTACATTTAGAAACATTGCTGATTATGACTCAATACTCAATATTATTCACAAAAACTAAAAAAGGAAAAAAGAGACCTCGGACGGAAACAGTCAGGTTATAGGTGAGCCAACAAATGAAGTCCGTCGGATGTCCCTAGATATAACTTCAACATAGTTACATTCAGGTATATACATTCTGTCAATTAATAATGACAATTGCCATACACATGTCAAGTCGATATATCCCAACGAACTAGAAATTGATGACACAACAGAATCAAACACACACGCTTTCTATTTGAACATTTTACATACTCTAGACACACACAGGAAATTAACAACCAGATTATACGACGATTTCGGCCTTCTCATCTTAAATTTTCCGCATTTAAGTAGTAATATCCCTCTACCACCAAGGTGTTTATATCTCACAAGTCATCCGATATATGTTCAGCAAATGAACATTTCATGTACAGAGGTAAACTACTTACTGACAAGTTATTGACACAGTATTGTTGAAAATCGCGTTTGGTGTCAACAATCCGCCTATTTTACGGTCGATATAATATACTTGTCTATGGTGTCACTAAATGAAATGTTGAGTTACTTGTTCGGTAGCGGCTGTTGAGTTGTCTAACCCTAACCCTGTCAACAATCCGCATATTTTACGGTCGATATAATACACTCGTCTGTGACGTCATTAAATGAAATGTTGAGTTACTTGTTCGGTAGCGGCTTTTGAGTTGTCTGTACTAATTGTGACGAGGATTTCTTCATTAACTATTTCATTTCAATTTGACTGTGAACCACGGATTTTCCCTTCTTTTTGCGGAGAACCCATATGGTTATTGACAATCTACAAGTGATACGACGTAACAATAAAATTTTGGTGTAGAGATTCTATGGCTTCTATTTTTATGATCAGAATTCACTGCATAAACAGTTGTGTCAGAAATATAAACAATCATGACTGTGCTGAGTGAGAGAAAAAAAAGAAATTTCAAACGTCGTATTTAAAAGTCCCTTGGATTGCAAAGCGAAAGTCTTACCATTTGGGAGGAAATTTCTTTACCCACTCATGCCCGTTTCCAAAACAGAAGTGTGATAAGAGTTAAAGCAAAGGTGGTATTTTGTTATTCGTGTATATGATGTCCAGTTATATATTGATGAATTTGATGTCTTTCTGATACTTCATTAAGTATATTAAGGTACTGTATTCACGGATATTTTATTTCGCGGTATTTTCTTTGACCGCGAATATATCTAAGTTAAACCTCCGCGAATAAAATCAACTGTATAGTAGTTACGGACTTTACAGAGGTTTATGGATGAAGAAATTGGCCTTTTCTTGCACAACTTAAACGTTCGTTGTATGTTTATGATATCAACAACAAAGGGAGTTCTTGTCACTACTGGGTGACAGAATACTTAGTATTTCGATACCAGCGAATTATTTTATTCTAGATTAATAATCCGTATAGATAAGACCGTTTTAATTCTAACCTACTCAAAAGCTAAGCTAGTCATATTTTACAGTGGTCACTTTTAGACAGATTTGGAATACATTTAGATTTATTATTTTACCTTTTATTATACCGCTTTCTGTTTCAAAACTCTATTACATCTATCTTCAATTCGAATTCAACTGACGACAGAAACGAGCATCTTGAACATTTTTAATACATGTACTTTGGTATCTAAGTTTGTTTTTTTTTAATATTTTGACATTTTTGCAAAACTTGCTGTTGTGTTATTTTTATAATATAAAAAAGTTTAGATACCAAAGAAATCAAATATAAATCAATAGAATGTCCATGACATTACAACATATACAATTACCTGATAAATTTTACATCATCTAGGTAATTCGAATATGAGTGACTTCATAGTGAATGGAAAATATATTTACATATGGCACGCCAAAATCAGATTAATGAGTTAAACCTAGTTTTTCTCCAGTTAAATCTAGTTTTTTCAGTTAATCCTGATTTTTCTCGTAACCAAAATTAACTGGAGAAAAACTAGGTTTAACTGCCTCAAATATTCATTAATGTGATTGTGGGGCAGGTAAACCTACTTTTTCTCATTTAAACTAGTATTTTCTCGAGAAATAGTAGGTTTAACTCATTTTTGTGATTTTGGCACAGCCTAGTTTTTTCAGTTAAAGTGGGTTACTGAGAAAATCTAGGTTTAAGTGGGAAAAAATAAGCTTAACTGTAAAATACTAGGTTTAACTGATGCCGAAATTACAATAATGAGTTAATCCAAGTTTTTCTCGAGATAAACCAAGTTTTTCTCAGTTAAGCCTAGTTTTCTCCAGTTAAAGAAGGTTACGAATTATACCTAATTTTTCTCCAGTTAATCCTAGATTTTCTTGTAACCCACATTAACTGGAGAAAAACTTTATTTAACTGAGAACATCTAGGTTTCACTCATTTTTGCGATTTTGGCACAGTTAGACCTAGTTTTTCTCCAGTTAATGTGGGTTACTAAGAAAAACTAGGTGTAAGTCATTGATGTGATTTTGACGGGCCATATATATTGGGAATCATATTTTGACAAGATATTTTGTGTATTAAATTAGACGGCCTGGCTCAGTCGGTAGCGCGCTCGACTCTTGATCGTGAATTTGTGAGTTCGAGTCCAGCTGGCGTCAGGTTGGTTTCCTGTCTTGCCGATGAGAGAGTAAAAACCGAGGTCCCATGTCACAGTAGGTGTCGGCACGTTAAAGAACCCTCACTGCTCAATGGCCGTAAGTGTCGAGCATAGGCCAAAATTTGAAACCCTTTGAAACCCAGTCAAGTCCAAATGAAATACGTGAGGAACAAATCCTCGTCACAATTGGTACAGACGTCTCAACAACCACCAACGAAAAGGCAATTCAACATTTCACCCAGTGAAACAGAGTAATCGCAAACATAACTATTATACCGATCGCAAAATTTGCGGAACGTTGACATCAATAGCGGTTTTCGATATCCCTGTGTCAATAATTTGTCAATGAGTAGTTTACATATGTGTATGTAATGTTCATATGTTAAATACGCCCTGACATGATATAAAATCTCAGATACATCTTCAGATTGTCCAGGATACATATACAAATGTGGTGATATCCGACAAACACGAACCTCTGGAAATCCAGAAGTGGGGTCAGGTGTTATATAGGAGTAAACTTCCATTGTTGACCGGTCACATCCGCCGTGAGTCTACAGTAAAATTTAAATAGAATAAGCGAGGAAGAAAACTACTTGTCATAATCGGTATAGACAACTTAACAACCGCTAACAGGTAACTCAACATTTCATTTAGTGAAACAGAGTAATCGCAAACAAGGCTATTATACTAACCGTAATATTGCGGAACGTTGACATCAAATGTGATTTTCGATACCCCATTGATTCCCTGTGTTAATAACTTGCCAGTAAGTAGTTTACCTCTGTATATGAAATATTCATATGTTGAACATGATCTGGCATATCGGATCATTTTGAGATATAAACACCATATACAGGTGATTGTGGGTTATTACTACGTCAATGTGGAAAAATTACGATTCGAAAGCCGAAATCGTCGCGTTTATCGTATAGCCTTGTTGTTCATTTTCCTGTCTGTGCCTATAGTAAGTAAAATGTCCAAGAAAAAACGTATGTGTTTGATTCAGATGGGTCTACAAGAACCTGTTCGTTGGGTATATTACATTGACATATGTTTGAAAATTATCATTATTAACTGACAAAACGTCGTCGATATATCTAAATGTCAAATTAGCCACTGCTAACTTTTTCTTCTTTTGATTCAGAAGTTTCTGAATGAAATTAGCTTCGTATGAATAGAGGAACAGGTCAGTCAATGAAGGGGCAAATTTGGTCCCCACGGTAAGTTTGCGACAGTTTGTTGATTGACCAGGTCCCCAAATATTACAAATACATTGCCTACAAAAAACTCCCAGTATCACTTTTTATCTAACTTGATAAATCAAACATATCTAACATTATTTTATACGTAAAGTACTACTAGTATATATTCAGTAAATCCAGAAAATCAAAGACCCTTATCATTTATAAGTCATTTAAATTTATAATTTATAACTTATTATCTCTGTAATTCCTATAACACAATATAGCTAAATTGTCCGACAAAAAAACTTGGGTTCGAATCTGTAACCTTTTGCATGCGAGCCGAATGCAAGAAGCAAAGTGAATAGTGTGTGTGTGTGTGTTAGAGTACTTACAGTAGGTATTTTGCTATGTTCCAAGGTGATTCCCATATACCAAATGTTTGTTATACATTTCACTAAAACCTTTATCACTTAAATATATAAAACAATGCCACACCTTAACTGCATAGCTAGCAATCAGTGTCAACACCTCAAACGTACAAAGTCTACACAGCTAACCAGGATGCACATATGGTCCTGACACATAAAAACGAGGTCATTGTAATATAACGCGTATATTACATGTGTTGTAAGGTAGAACTACGAATCGTCAAACACCTGAAAAGAGTTAACAAAATCACTTCAGGTTTGTATTTGAAATTGTGTCATAAACGGGTGGTAACAGATGATAGAAAACCTGTAACAATTGATAGGTCATGTTTACTGATTAGATTTATATTGTAGCAACTAATCAAATCTCTTATCAAACATTACAGTTCAGAAATAGACAACCCACTCTCGGAAAAAAAGTTGTGAAGTTCATTGATTCATTAACCCCTGAAAAACAATGCACTCTTCTGTAAATCAATTACCTTAGACCATTCCAAATGTGACTTTGGGTGTCAATGGGTTAAACATTCTCCGTCAGGAATGCCATTTGCATTCTAATCGT